>JAOPJW010000001.1:136191394-136201664 GCA_027122535.1 Octopus maya | reverse complement strand
TCGTATTTCGGTAATTTCAACCAATCACTGACGTCTATTGAGGTGAAAACAATTACTGCTGTGGAATGTAAACAACATGTTCTAACGGTGTCATGGGATCTTTTCCCTTGAATAAAATTAGTGCCATTGTTAGTCAACAACTATCGTTGGTACTGTTATTTATGACATCGTTCTTGCGTTTGTACTGGTTTTAGCTTTAGGGTTATGATTATTTTTGCCATAACCTCACTCATAACCGTAACCCTAACCGTAACCCTAACCCTAAAACCCAATAACTCATAACCCTAACCCTAACCCTAAAACCCTATAACTCATAACCCCAACCCTAATCCTAACTCTAAAACCCAAACCCAAACCCTAAACGCTAAACCCTTACTAGGAAATAACGATCTTGGCACCGGCAAAAATTATTGTTTACAAAAACAGCAGTAACTGTATTCAGCTGAATAGACGTCAGTGATTGGTTGATATTACAGAAATACGACAACTTTAATATGAAATAATTTGCGATGTACAATTTTTTGTTAAGAAGGCTAAGAGAAAAAGTTGTTTGACTTGACACATTCTACCAGTATCCCAAGTTTGAAAGTGTTTCGTTAAGAAAACAAGTGGTTCCCGTCAATTCAGTAAGATCAAATGCGTCTGAATAAACATTGCCGGACAGCAAATATAGACTCGGACATTGCTTAGAAAATATTTTTCATTTTTAACCTGGTATATAGTACGCACTAGGGATTTTGACCTTTAAATTTTGGGAAAAAAATGCGGATTATACTCGTGGATTTACGGTAATCATTTATTTCCCATACAAATCTCCAGTAGCCCTTAACCTGATCTTTTGTAGGGGTATCTTTTACAGAGACTGAGCCTTTTTTGCACTGAAGCTGCGATAAACTGACTTTGCATCCCGGGCAAATAATTTATTAAGCATTTGCCGTTTCTATGCTGCAAATTTATATTTTGGTTTTTCAGCTGAAACCATGAGTTTCAGCTGCCGCAGTCTGGAGTTTAGGTTTTTGAATCCTGTATCACTAAATCGTCCCTCTAGTTTATTTTTTTTTCTTTTTCTTAGCTCTTTCTGATGCCATATCAAGTTGTTCTCTGTATTACATTTTATAACTACAACAATCTGTGACATACGTTTTCGCAGAAATGAAATTTTATTCTTTAAGTACATACCTATGCTCCATCAGGCTTTCCACTTGAATCTCGATTGCATGGTCTCAGCTCTTTGCTATACGTTAGTAACATAACAGCTGAGATATGTCAAAGCATTAATAGTTTTGTATGTTGTTTTCATATATAACTGGACTGTGTGACCTTCGGATATTTGTTTACTATTTCGTTTACTGCCTCTAATTCTAATTTACTTGGTTCTTTACTTATACCTCGTGTTATATGGCCTGTCATTTAAATTAAGGTCGTGAACCTGTTGAAATATATCATTTCAGATCACTCGTGAAGCATCTATAAGTTTTCGGTGTTCTTCTGTTTGTATAGTATAGGTATAGATTTTAGCTATATTGTTGGTGCATGCATAAACATGGCGCCTTCATTATCAGACGTACAGGCATAAGCGACTATTTAAAAATGCCGTTTTGAACGTTTCCTTCCATAGTTATGCCGACTCATCCAGCCTAAATGAATATCTATCATAAATGAGAGGAACTTCTTTTTCGTACCAACTTAATTGAAAAAGACTTTTTCTTACTAAAGATTTTCGTTTCATCTAATGATCCATCAGATTATTTAGAAAATAAGATGAATTTTCCAATATATATTTGGAAAAACGTGTAGGTAATTTAAGATTCGGTATAAAATGAAATATATGGTGAAAAAGAGGACTTATAAATTTACCATCTTTCTGAATTGACGGGCACCACCTGTTTTCTTAATGAAACACTTTCAAACTTGGGATACTGATAGAATGTGTCATATAAAACATATTTTTCTCTTAGCCTTCTTAACAAAAATTTATATATTGCAAATTATTTCATGTTCAAGTTGTCGTATTTCTGTAATTTCAATTCAGAAGGATCCTAAATTTATTTTGCAGATGTTAAAAACACAACATAAATATAAAAACGAAAAAAACTGGGAACTACCATATTTTATGTTCAATAAAGAGACAGAATGAGAAGAGAAAGCGAGGTGGAGAATAAGAATGAGGAAGAGGAGTAAAAGAAGAAAAGATGAAATGGAAGGAGGAAAACGAAGAGAGGAAGGACGAGAAGAGGAAGATGAGGAAAAGAAGTGAGGACGAGCAGGGGGTAATGTAAAAAAGGAAGACGACGACAACAACAATGACGCCGATGACGACGACGACGACTTAGAAAAGATATCCTGTGATCTGTTCATATGGTTCGACATTAAAGAGAGTATGTTTTATGGGATAGTTTTGTATCACAAATGTTATTACAAACATTAATTAAGATAGTTTACCTGCATCATTTTTTGCTTCTCTTGTGTTAATGGAGACACTGTTACTGGAACTGGAATCATCATTTGTTGAACTAATGGAACTATTATTACAATCATTCAAATCCTTATCTACTGAACGGTAGAAGTTACTCTGCTCATTAAAACCAGAATTGCGCACCTTTTCACTGTTATGTAAAATGTGCGACTTTTCCGACATAATTGTGTTGTTTCCAATATTATACGGTTTTTTTTTTTTTTTGCCAATAGTTAGTGTATATAGACTAATGCTCCTAGATACACTCAGATTTTGTATGATCTAAGAGAAGTATGCAACATGTATAAAAGTTACAAAGTAAATGACATACTGTAGAAAGCTGAGAATTACAATCCCATATATAGACATTTAAAAATTTTATTTTCCATTGTTAGTCAAAGCGCATTAAGTACCTTAGCATTAATAAATTAATATCATAAATTAAAATAATTTCAATGCTTTTACAAATTGTAGTGAATCATTTGTTTAACAAATTAATGTATTAGCTCTACATTATAAGATATCGATTATCTCTCCATCGTTTATCTGGTTCATATTAATTAACTGCAGTTTTTTATGAATATAGATCAAGTTCCACTAAGTTAAAACTCATGCAAATAGTTGTAAATCTTTTCCTGCGTTACAGAATGCCGCTTAATTTATCCAGCGTTATTGTATTCATTTTGACTTTCATGTGTCACTTTGCTTGTTATAACAGTGTTCTTTGTTCATCTGTACATGTAACGTATGCAATACATCAACCAGTCTCTGAACCAATCATTATCGCCCTCCTGTCACAAATGTACAGCCTTTCAACTAAAATTGGGCAATCTTTAAATAACACCTGTCACATATTAGGGAAACTGGAAGTTATACAATTAACTTATTTGTAATTTTGCATGTAATAAATATTCCCTATTAATATTTATAAAGGTAGTTCAATGACATTTTAATGAGTATTACATATCCATAAAAGGCATTGAAGAGACATCATACCGAAAGATTCTTCTTAATTAGAAGTCCGAAATGTGACAAGCTACTTCTTTGTAAATTGCAAGTTACAAAAGAAAATGGAAAAAATGAAAACCCAAAATGAAAAGTTGCCCTAAGTGTCATTAAACGCTCGATGATAGAAATAAATTTGGGTTATATTTTGTATAAGAAATAAAGAAAGAAGTAAAATAGTGAGACAGGTTTCAAGGAATGAAATCCCTAGATTAAAACCACCCCTTAAGGGAGATGACAACAACCGTGAGAGGATGAGAATTAGTAGAAAGAGGAGTCACTCAATTATGTTAAAAGGAGACACAAGAGAAGAATGTTCAGCAGAATAATAACTATGGAAGTATTTACGAAACAGAGAGAGAGAAAAAGGAAGTAATGCCTCTTGGAATGTGAGTTCTCCAATGGGAAAGTATCGAATTGAGGTTTAAATAATTTATTTAAACGACACTTGCATTTGCTTGTTGTATACACCAAAAATTCACTACATGACATGACCAACTTAATTCGAGTTGGCGAAGAAGAAAATAACAGGGGTAATACTGTGTCGATATCATGAGGTAGAACCGGGCATGTTTTGTGTCTGTGTGTGCGTTGATCATTCAGTGGTGTCTGATTATGTTCTGCGACTGCCACTGTGTTGGGTCGTTCATGCTGAATATGTGGTTCTCTGTTGGTTGCTTAACAGGCGCAAGGCTGTCTCTTGACGGCTCGGCTGGTGATGGCTCTCCGCCTCTATCGTATGTCTGACTGTATTTATAATGGTCATGACAGAAGGACAGACATACCACAGGAGTAATTTTTACCTATGTAGGTCGCCTCCTGTCCACTTGAACCTTAAATGACACGGCTCGGGTCGAAGAGAAAACCATCCATCACTTTTTTATAGGACAAAGAAATTTCTTTCGTGCCTGTTTGGCCAGTTGTGGATTAGACGAGCGAGAATCTTTAGATTCGGTTTCAAGCCTCAGCTCGGAAAAAGGAAGTGTTAGTTTTTACAGAAACAACTTTTATAGCGGCTGATTTCACCGTCGGTCTAATATAATCAGTGAGATGAAAAGAGTTTACATAGGGATCCCTAAACTACTTTAATTCGTTTCTTTATCTATTATCATCAGATTTCTTATTCTTGCATCTATACGTAGCACGAGACTGGTTTCAAACAAGAAGCATTTATTTGCAAACTAAAGGCAATAATTCTTTTAACCATATGACAATGATACATATATAATTACTACTGTATATTTAATCTATTCAAATTTATTGTAGTTCTTCTTTAAAGTGAATTGCCTTGAGATACCAGTGCGTTCGTGTGATCTACAAGAATTTGTACGCACCCATGGTATTGAGCGTGAGACAATTTTTGACAAAAATGGCATTACTCCGCTTACTCGATCTTGCTTCCAGCAACTTTTTTGTTCCCACGAACAAAAAAAAAATGTCCTTAAAAGAAAACGTTTTGCAGATGTGGAAGAGGTGAAGAAAAAATGACGGAAGCGTTGAAGTGCATCACTTCGCAAAATTTCCAGGTTTGGTTCAAACAGTGGAAAACGTGTCTGGACAGATGCGTTGCTCCAAATGGAGAATACTTTCAAGGCGATAAAAGTGTAAATATGTAAAACTGAGTGAATAAAATAATAATGTAAAATTCCCGTTTATTTCAGGTGCCACTTCGTAGTTCAAGTTCCACTAAGAAAGTTAAAACTCATGAAAATAGTTGACATTAAATGCCGTTAGCAATATTGTCCTGTGTTGCAAAATGCCGCTTATGTAACCAGTGTTATTGTGTTGGATAACCTTTTTTATTTATTTATTTGGCAGCTGTATTGGATACTTCCTGTATTCATTTTGACCATAACATGTCAATTTTCTCGTTATTACAACGCTCTCAGCTCATCTACACTAGTAAAAATAATCAATACATCAACCACTCTTTGAATCGAGCCTCATATTTTTCCCCAAATGTGTAGCCTTTCGATTAAAATTGAACATTTAATATGAGATATTTTACATGAAACCTAGCATATATTCAGCATGCTGGAAAATCTATCTATCTAATACTAAAATCTGTGATTGCTTGCTTGCGTGCTTCTCTGTAATTTAACACAGCCAAATCGGCGCATAATGGGAAAATACCCCTGAAATGTGAATACAAACAGAATAAAACAAGTTTTGCGTAAATCAGATTACGAATTCCCGAGATACTTGTTTTTTTGTTTTTTTTTTCGTTTCCACAACTTTAAGCAGTGAACCCAGCGCATAAAGGGGAAATACTTTGAAAGTAAGGTGCCTCTGAAATGGGAATACCAACAGAATACGACAAATTTCGCGTAAGTCGTACCACGGGTTTCCGATACGCAGTTTTTTGGGAGGTAAGTTTATAACCCAGTTCTTCTCTATTTAGAGGTCCGGACCAAACCAGACTCCTAGCAACTTAATCGGACCCTCCGTCCAACGTCATACGACGCTGTCAGGAGGCATCGACTTGCCTCTCCAGGTGCCGAGCTGCAAGCCGACTGACTTACCACGATTAACTTTTGCTCCTGCCACCGTCTCGTAAACTTTAATGGCTTTGCCTACCCTCTGTAAGGCATCCATTTCGGTCACGATGATGGTGATGTCATCCGCATATGCTGAAACCGACTTTCCACAACCTGGCTGTCTCGGGATGCCGCTCAAGGGCCATCACATACAAAAGCGGGGAGAGCTGACACCCTTGACGAACCGAGCGTTTGATACAGAACGGCTTAGATAAAAAGCTGTTCACCCGAACGATCGAGTCGATGTTGTCATAAATTTGAATGATCCACCTAAGGAAGCCAAGACTCAGGCCAAACTGCGCGAGAACGGACACCAGGTAACAATGGTCAACCCTATCGAAAGCCGTTGATTGGTCTAAATGGACCACTGCCCCACCTTTGCCAGAATCACTATTAAACCCTCTAAAGTGTACCGTAGAAGATGGAGATTATCCTGAATGGTTTTGTCGGGAACGGCACATGTCTGTTCCTCCCCGATCAGAGCATCCGCGACACACGCCAATGTTTTCGCTAACACTTTGGCCAAAATCTTCAACTCTGTGTTTAGCAGAGTGATGGGCCGAAAATTATCCTTTCTGACAAACGTCACCATTCCCCGGCGCACAGATTTGGGAATGAACCCATTCTGCTGCCAGTTCGTGTAGACATTCGCCAGCAGGTGCCTGAACAAGTCTGGCATACTCTTATATAGCTCGTAGGGTAGACCATCCAGTCCAGGCGCCTTACCTGTGCCACAGTCTGCCATAACCTCTATTACCTCCTCAGGTGTGATCGGCCCTTTACATTACTCCGCATCCCACCCCAAGAGGCGCAGCAGCTCGGTGAGGAAGTCCGTTAGGTCCCTCCTACTCTCCGGTCTGCCGCTCCTCCCGAGAAGCTGGGCGAAGTGCTCCTGAGAGGCCTCACACATCTCCTCAGGTTTGTTTAGCAACTTACCTCGTTGGTTCGTCAAAAATAGGATTGTGGCATCATTACCACGTTGGGTTTCTACCACTCAGGCCCATCCTGCGGCCTTGATTCCCTCACAACCCACTGCACGAATCCTAGTTCTGACAATGCAGTCCATGTGTTTGGCTTTGAGGTACTGGTTTAACGCTAGTCTCTTCGCCTTCACCTGAGCTGCAGAGCCAGTCTCCATTGCTTCCTCTAAGTCCTTAACTAATACTGATTCCCTTCTAGCCTCTCTCGCCTCTCTAGCCTCTCTAGCCTCTCTAGCCACTAAACTTATGCTATACCTAATAGACTCAAATTCAATGGCTCGCTCGATGGCATACCACCATTTTTTTTTTATTAATAATGGATCCCGTTAATGCCCTCTGTATTAATAACTTAATCCGGTCTCTGTACTCCTCAATCGTCAATAGGGACGTATTGAGTTTCCAGTAACTGGAACCTCTACTATATAGCTTATCTATGTCTAGCTTACAGGTGACCAATTTATGATCACTGTAGCTGAACGAGTGAAACTGTGGACACCTATCTATAGGTTTATCTGCTTTTCTAATTAACTCTCTATCTAATACAACCTGGACGATCCGTCGCTGCTTGACCATGTCCTCAATGGAACGTTCGGAAATTCCAGTATATATGGATCTGCTAGCTGAAAGCGTCTTAGCAGATCCTGGAAGCAAGGATTGCCTTTCCTATCAGTACATGAGCCAACATAATCTACGCGTGCATCACAGATTGTGTTATAGTCTCCTAGCAAAACTAGAGAATGTGATGTACCAAGAAACTTCTCCAGGTTCCGAAAATACTCACTTTGCCCGGTTGTTATGGGTGCATAAATTGCACAACCAGTCTGATAGTCTTACCACAGCTGAACGTCAAGTCCATGACTACCAGCCTACCTTCTGGATCTGAAAAAAATAACTTTTTCTCTAAAGCCCGGTTTCTTTTTAATAGGACCAACACTCCATTTCCGCTAGAAGGACAGCCTAGAGAAAAAAAAAAAAACTTCTCATAACCATCCAACAGCGGAGCAGATAGATCTCTTGGCCTCTTTAACTGGGTTTCCGTAGCAACAACATCTAAATCTCGTAACCTGATGGCATTAAGGAAGCGTCCTTGCTTCCAGCTTGACATCAGACCAGGTACATTTAAACAACCAACACGAATACTAGACGTGACTTACCTCCCGTCAGCGGTTCGCAGTGGATTCACTTTCCTCCTTCTTTTCTTTCTCTCGGACTCGTGGTTTTTTTTTTTCTTTTACATAGGCCCTCGTAAATGTATGGAGAATAGTCCATCCTGAGAGGGCTCACGTCTTGAAAGAATTCGGACTTTATCCGTCTGTAATCCTTCAAGCCTATCCTGTAAATGAGAAAGTCTTTCGATGCAGTTTTTTCTACACGTTTGGCAGATAAAATATCTGCCAAACGATCAAGTCTGTTATTGGAGGCCTTAATGACCATATAGTCAATGACTTTTTCTGTTTCGTTTTTTTCCTTCTTTAAAACAAAAACGGTCGACCCCCACCTCTTTGTCTTTATCGTCGATCTCATCCTCTTGTTTTGATTGTGTTGGTGTTATCTCTACTGATGTAGGTGACGTTTCTGATGTTGTTCCCCCTTCTTCCTCTTCTTCCTGCACATTTTTTGCGGGTTTGCATTCGGACCTTATATGGCCCTTTAATCCGCAGTTAAAGCATCTAGGCTTCCTGCCTTCCACGAAGTCGATCAGCCTCTCCTCTCCGATGTTTATTATTTCTGGAATTTCTTCCAGCGTAGGGACCTCTGATTGAATTAACATGTTTGAGCATTGTCCCTTCCAATTTACTTCTTCCACCACTGTGGCCTGGAGAATGGTTATCTTTTCCTCCAGATCCACTATTATAACTGCTACTAGCCAGGCAGCATCTACTTCCGGAGGAATGTTAGTAATTTTTATTTTCGATGTTTTCATATATATGGGAAGAAGAACCACCTCATCAGTTCTCAGAATTTCTGAAGAGTGCCCCCTGGCTACCTCCTTTGATGTGAACCTCACCTCGACTGTTCCAAATCTCTTGCCTCTCGTCATGTACGTGATATCAGACCATATCGGTCTAAGGCATTTTTTAATAAAGTTTTCCTCAGTTTTGTCTATCCGTTTTTTCTCTACATTGTAGGTCTTGTAAATAATCTTTTTTTTCCGTTTACTTGCTCGGTTGTTTCTGTTGGAAGGGCGGCTTGTATTTCGGTCCCCTCCTTTTTTAACATTGACATGAACTTTTTAAAATTATTTTTATCCGTGTTGATGTTTCTCTCCTTGTTTCCTGCTGCATCGGCAAAGTTTAACTTTTTTGGTGACACCGCCAGTGTGTTTTTCTCTTTGCCTGTTGCGTAAACAGGCATATGAATAATTAATTGGTTTAGCGACTCCATTGAATTGAATGGTGACTCCATAATATTGTTTTTTTTTAAAAAAAACACACAATTTATGGCTAAACGCCGTACACAGAAAAATTTTGCCCCACAGAATTGGCTCAAAACCGCACATTTCAACAATTACAATGATTCCCCCGCAGGTGGGGAGGGGGAGAATTTAAAAGCAAGTTGCTTCAACGAAACAATAGACAGTTCTTCAACAACAAACAACAGCAAAAACAATCGCAACTCACCGTAACAATTCAACAATTCAACAAATTACACAGGAAGCACAGTAAACACGTTCTTATAACAAGAGACTTGAACTAAGAACAAGGAAATTTTTTAATCACCCACAAGGAGCCGATATAGAGGGAACAACACAAAAACATGTGGGGGCACATAACACGAAAAATATAAAATTGAAAATATGGTAACAGGAATGATATATGAAAATGAAACATGAAAATGAAACATGAAAATGAGCTGCTTGCCCCACCTCAAGCAGCAACACTTACTTCCTTCTGAATCCTGAGTCCTTCAAACCGTGCAATCCGAATTTTTCTCTCAGTTCTTCATATCCTACTTTTACCGGTATCCTTTTCAGGTTCACATCAGTCTTCCAATGCTTATAACCTTTTTTATATTTTACAATCACTTCCTTCTGGCTCGGAGACGCCAGCACACACACATGTGCCAACCCACAACATTAGTTTATCCCCCCACATTCACAAATCTTGCTGTCTTCCACCTTGTTGCCTCATTTATTAGTTCCTCGTCTACATCCTCTGATAACACACATACATAGCTATTTTCACGGGGGGAAGGGGATTTTGTTTATCTTGTGATGTCTGTTTCTCTTTTGTTTTACATTGTGAAGGAAAGGAATGGGTGGGTTTGGTGTCTGTGGGGAGAGGGTGGGTCTG
>JAOPJW010000001.1:136010907-136024049 GCA_027122535.1 Octopus maya | reverse complement strand
ATTTAAACTGAGCTGTCACAGCTAAAATACCATTGATCATATGTATTCTGTTTCAGCCTGACCCTAAGCTAAACAGCTGCTAAGAGGTAACAAAGAATTTATTGTTTGTCTTTAATGGTGCCATCGTTTTCGTACAAACTTGTGCGATTGAGGCAAAATCCATTCAAGTCAAACTCTGTATCACACATTACATCAAAGATAGGGTTGGGTCTTATTTAACAATTTAACAGCGATATGTTACATATCAGTAAAGATCACTGACTCTGTTTTTTGTTGCTCTGTGCCGCCTATTACTGAATGGTGTTTTTCAAACGCTCTTTTCGCTTTTTTCTAATCAAACAGTATCCATTCTTCCTTAGGCTATCCCATTCTGTTGTGTATCTCTTCTTAAAAGATATTTGCATGAACTTATTAACTCTGTGGCAATTTTTATCGAAATACTAAAAAGAAATTATCACTTATATAAGGAAATTACACTGAGCCTTGGTGCATTGTTAGTCATGGCTTCTGTCTACTGGTTATTCAATGTCCGAACTCATACTTTAATCCTAACAAAGAGATTTTGAAAAACGTTTAAAATATAAATATTGTGCCTGATCTAAATATTTTATTTCTAAGAAAACTCACGACCCCTCTAAATACCCAACGTCCATCTTGACACTTACCAGCTCCTTTCTAAGCCTTCAAACTGGCTTACCATCTAGGTTAAAGGCCACTATTTCAGAGCAATGTAAAGTGTCCAACAGAGTTAGCCATTGCTACATTGCGAATGTCATAGCCATAGTCGATTTCAGTCGGTTGTTCAGAGATTGGATCACTTCATTGAATTATGATATCTTCCCGGTTGTCAAAGTTAATGACCATCTATTGGAACCGTTTCGTATCGCATTTGCAGACACTTAAAAGTGCATCTTTATACCGATTTGCTACTCTGTACCTTTAGGTTCTTGAGGTTTTTTTTTCTTCAAAAGTTGTATGGGTTGGCTCCTGTTTTTCTTCGACTAAGGCAGAGAGTAGCTGAATCTGCATACACGGGTGACGTTATCGTTATGGTGTTGGAATTCGAGATGACCCATGTCCCTTTGAAGAAATGCCATGTGAGAAATCAATATCGACATAGAACTCTGGAGAAGTAAAAGCATGCTGGCCATTATCTGTCGCTTGTTAAGAGTCCGGTTAAATTATTCAGTTCAATAGAGAAAAATTAAATCAAACGGCTCGTTTTATGTAAAAATGGATTGCAAGAAAGCTATCTCTGAAACAAATGTCCGAGGAAAATAAACCAGGAATGCGAGCTGTATGGAAACTTCATAGTAAAGTAGATACTTAAAGTAGATGATGCAATAAGCTAAGAAATTTTAATTCAATTTACAATCTTCGTGATAACAATAATTATTATTGTCTAAATAACTAATCCTTTAAAAAAATCGGCAAAGGAGACAAATGCAAAATATTAATTAATCATTGACAATACTTTAGTAAAAGGTGATTATAGCGATAGAGGTCATGTGGTGGATATATCTGAGAAGTTTGAGGGATAGGACTTTTCCTCTTTTAACCAAACCTTAATCAATTTCTTCAAGTGCCACTTGAAGGTGAGAGTGAGGGACATCCTGCCCTTTAGAAAATTAACTGAAATTAAAGTGGAAGTGGCGAGTATTACGTGGCTGGAAAATCTATCCTCATTTTTCTTTGTGCATAATATCTCAAAAGCTAGCAGAATCGTTAGCACGCCGGACAAAATGCTTAGTGGCATTTCGTCCGTCTTTACGTTCAGAGTTCAAACTCAGCCAAAGTCGATTTCGCTTTTCATCCTTTTAGCGTCGATGAATAAGTACTGAGGTCTATGTAATCGATTTACCCTCCCCCAACCACCACGAAATTGCTGGCCTTGTGCCAAAATTTGAAACCAATATCTCAAAAGAGATTACTTTGACAGAGTAACTTTGCCATTCATCCGCCAAGGTTAACTTTGCCTTTCATCCTTTCGAATGTCAATAAAATATCAGTCAACTACTGGGGTCGATGATGTTGACTAACCACCTCACTCAAAATTATTGGCCCTGTGCCTAAACTGGAAATAATTACAAGAGATTACTTCATAAGGCAGTGACCAAGGAGACTCATTAGAGCATAGGATAAAAACTTGTCTTGCGGTATTTGTTCCGGCCCTTTACTTTCAAACATCAAATCTAACCGAAGTTAGCTTTGCCTTACATTCTTTTGGGATCTATAAAATAAATTAATAATCAAATATTGGGGTGTTGACAAATCCTCGCAGCTCAAAATTGCTGCCCTGATGCCTAAATTAGGAACAATTATTAGCAAATACTTTGAAGAATAAATATGCGCTTAGGCATTTTTTCTTTACTTCCTTCTAGACTGGTGAGTTGTAAATGAAGAGAACTCTGTGAAATTAATCTGACTAAAGTTAATTTTGAATTGTTGTAAATGTGGAAGTAGGATGGGTTTTAAAAGAATGGAGCCCGGAAAATCAGAACTTGTTTGGGATGGCTTGAAAAAAAAAGTAGGTGCATCAAGTAGGTTTAAGTGGGATTAATAGGTTCAGTCACCAATTTGGCTCATCACTTTAGCATATGATGCATTTACACTACGTTAGAGTTAGCAGCTCTTCTCGATTGGTTTTATTTCCCCGCCCTAAAGCTAAATTATAACCTTTTGACGTAATCTTAGGTATGTTAAAAATGTTGTTGCCTCCTTGTGATCTTATCAGAGATAACAGCTCACTTCCTTGTACTGAGGATTTCTAACTGGACGGCGCTGTTTATAATCGAGAGAAAAAATATCCAGGAAAATTTCACAGAAAAGGAAAACATGAAACTATAAAAAAATGTCAATATACTCATGATTTAACGGTTTCTTTTTTATTTGCAACCTTATTTCAAGATAGTGATCTTTTTTCACTAATGTAATTTAGATACTTTGGGTTACTGTTGCATATAATAAGACATCTATGGTAAGAGAAATGCTGTAGAGCAGTGGTTCTCAACTGAAGTTCACATGACCTTTGGGAGTCTATATAAGATTTTCGGGGTTAATGCAAACAAAATAGTAAATATACAGTGGTATATTAAGGGTCCATGAAAAAGCTTTGCTTTAGATGTATTTATTGCAAGAAACAACTTGGTTTCTCTAACATTTTATATAGGTCAGCCTACACGAGTTAATGTGTAAAAAACAAAATAGGAATTTTGAAAGAAGTATTTATAAAACCAGTTTTGTTTTTAAAACATCGAATGGCTACGGGGATCCACCAGAGTCAAATAGTAATGAAAAGAAAGGGGTCTATAAGTAAAAAATGGTTGAGAACCACTGCTGTAGACTAAAAGATTGACGATATAAATGTGTGCGCGCGTGCGTGCGCGTGCGTGTTTATCAGTCAGAAGTTTCAAGGTCCTTTTTTGTTTCTGTCTAGCAGATTTTATTTACACTACATTGGTAAGCTTGAGGCTATGTTAGAAGAAATTTGCACGAGGTGCTACGCCGTGAGATCGAACTTGAAACCATGTTGTTACGAAAGCAAACCTCTTAAATGCACAGTCATTCTTGCCTCTATAGAAATGCTCAGTCAGTGCCACAAGCTGCAATAGTACTACCGTCGTAGAAAAGCGTTTGTCATCTAAAAAGACCCCATCACAACCACCACCACCGATCTCATAGATATTCAGAATCTGGCTTGTAACTGGCCAGAATTGACTGTTCTTTGATATTAAATGATATATACGAGATCATGTGTTTTCACTCTGGTAAAATCCAACTAGGTTGAATTTGTAATATCCTTATTTCTGTTTAGTTTCATTGACGTTTGCCCTGACCTATCAGTCAGAGGTTCAACGCTGCATCAGTCTTATCTACTCGTCATTTTTATTTTATTTTTCGCTAGACACGGTGTACCTGGAGACCGTCTTACACATTTCTATGCCTTTTTTTTTTTTTTTTGTCTTTTCACCAGATTTATAACACGACAGTACGCTATCTAAGTGAGATATGTTTACTGTTTCTGTCGGGGCGATAGACGTATTAGAAGCCCTCTCATTGGCTCCCTGATATATTAAATGATTTTGCATAGAAACAATAATAAAATAAAATACTTTCTCATTTGACATCCGTGATGAGTGGGCAAATGTGTAAAAGCTATGTTGTGTGCTGAATAGAAAACAAAAACAGACTTCCTCTTAGCTGTTATACAATTGCGTGTTACTGCTGCTATTTTTATTGCTGTTAATGTTGTGATGCTAGTCGGCTCTAATCGAGCAGATTTACGGGTGTAGGTATAGATGCGCGGTTAAGGCTTTCGCTTCGTAAACATTTAGATTTGAGTTCGATCTCGTTGCGGAGCACTTTGAGCAAGTGTCTTTTACCATAATTATTTGGTAGATAGACATTGTTTCAGGGTGACAAAGCTTAAGCTATCATCCTGTTCAACACTATAATTTGTTCTTTGGTTACCTGTTGCAAACTTTTGGGTCAGATCGTCGTTTAAAGGGTAACTTCTTCATTACCTCTCACCTATCTCGTAAAACCTCCAAAGCCTCGTAGATCTGCCCTTCCTCTCCTGATTAAGTCATTAAAATAGAATTTTTACGGATATTCCAGACATGACCATCCTCTCTTATGATTACATTATTCAATGTGTAACGGTTTGTATTACGATATATGTTGGAGTTGGCAGTTAGTGGTTGTAACGAGTGCTGCTGTTGCAGATGTGCAAGATGAACGAAGAACAGTGATCGAAGTTGTAAAGAAATATTTATTTACCATCACTTTAATATATGCGAAGACCACGAGAACGTGTACACATACCGGCCGAAATTCTTTTTATCTCGCATACTTTTCCATTAACTAATTATACATACCAACCCGTCGTGGTCTTCGCATATATTGAAGTAATGGTAAATAAATATTTCTTGACAACTTCGATCCCTGTTCTTCGTTCATCTTGCACATCGTTATAAAGTGTCGAACAAAATTTTTCGTGACATTTTTTCTATTCTGAGTTTAAATCATCCTACCGGCTCAGTAAAGCAAAATACTAGCCAAATACTAGGGCCGATACAATCGACTAATTTCGTTCCCCAAGTTTCAGGCCTTGTACCAATGCGAGGACAATTATTAGTTACTGGGAGAATTGACTGAGAATCAGAAAAAAATGCTCGTGAATTTAACTTGAAAGTGGCTAAGCACTCTACAGACACGGATAACATTAACGTGGTTCTCAGGGAGATTCAGTGTAATACAGAATGTGTCAAGACTGGCCCTTTAAATTACAGGTACAACTCATTTTTGCCAGCTGAGTGGAGTAATGTGAAATATAGTGTCTTGCTCAAGGACACAACGCACTGCCGGGAATCGAACTCACGACCTTACGATCGTCAGCTAAAAACCGGGATCATTAAGCAGGGTGCGTAAAACAAAGTGTTAGCATCAATATCATCGACTAGCTTTGTGTCTCTGTAAGCAAGAACTATTTGTTGTTGCAGTATCGGTTGAAAAATGTATTTAATCTCATCTGGATGCAGCATCTAAATAATGTGCATTTATTGTGCATTTTAACCCTTAGTGTATATATCTCTTTTTTAATAGGCACAAGAACAATCTATTTATACTTAAGTGATTTGTGTGATTATATGATCTTCGGTATATTATTGATACAGATTTTAAAGAAACGTGAACAAGATTTGAAATTAAAGCATAAACGTGGGGGAGGGGAGAGACTATACAATAAGTTGTAAGAATTTAAAACAATGACTGAGGAATAGTACCTAGGAGCGTTTGCTGCACGAAAGCTTTGTAATAGTGAAATGGAAGCTTGCGTACTTGTTATAGCAAGCTTAAAACTCTCTATTGATTTAGATCAGGGATTTTCAAACTTTTTGACTTGCAGACCCCTTTATATTTCAGGCTTTACCATATAAACGCTTATGAAATTTATACATAAATATTTGCTTAAAATAACATATATTTTTACACTTATTTATTTAACAGTATTTAACAAAATAGGTTTATTGTCAATTAAAAGATTTCGATTAAAAAACATTTATAAAATCAAATTGCTCATAAAAAGTATTTGCTGTCCACGGACCCCCTGTGGTCCGCGGACCACAGTTTGAAACCCCCTGATTTAGATTAACCTTATCCATTGAGATTCTGAGAAAAGAGAGATCACGACCACAGCAAAAGCTTGTAACAGGGTGTCGATTCTGCCTGGTTAGCCCCGTTCTCCGTCTAGACCAGGGACTTTCAACCATTTTCTTTTTTTTTTGTTTATGGACCCCGTTGATTACCGTTTTACTCTGGTGGGCCCCTGAGCTATTCGATGTTTAAAACTAGTTTCATAGATACTTCTTCCAAAAAATCCTAATTTGTTTTTCACACATTCACTTGAGTACGTTTACAATAGATCGCTCTGAGAGAACATGTTTCAGTAGCCAGAAATATGTTGAACTATGCATAACATGAGAGAAAGAAGTCTAGTTGTTTCTTGCAATAAATACATCTGAAGCAAAGTTTTTGCATGGATCCCTACAATACTACCGTAGATCTCCAATTTACTATCTTGCATGCTTGGAGCACACCAAAATCTTACATGGATCCCCGCCATCCCGGGGCTCATATGAACCTCGGTTGAGAGCCACTGATCTAGACCAGTTCCCAAACTTTTTCAGGCTATCGCCCCCTTGGCACCCAGGCCACATTCATAGCGCCCCCATCACCACCACAAACACAGACCACTTTCTGCAACAAATTCAAAACAACTGCATTTCACAAATAAAACTTAACCTAATTAACCCATTATTTTGTTGTTTTTACACCCCATTATCACTCCACTTTTCTTCAACGACCTCCTAGATCTTGCTACTGCCTCCAAGGCGGCAGTACCGCCCACTATGGGAACCGCTGGTCTAGACGCTCAACGGCATTCGCAAACAGCCATGACTTGGGTACCACCTGATGGTAGTTGTAAAAGGGAACGACCGAAGATTATTTGGTAGCAACACGTTTTAAGGTAACCTGAAGATAATTAACATTACGTGAAGTGAGTAGTAGCTGAACGGACCAGGTGGAGAATGCTTGCCACCCAACGCACTGAACAACACAGGAGGATTTGAAGCTAAAGCTAAAACAAAGAAAATGACTAATTGCCCTCATTTCTGAGTGTTATTTTAATTAAAATTTCTTAGCTTGCAACATCAAATGAACGAGTATTCTCTTTGTAACAAGAATGCATCCCTTACATTTTAGAAGCATCGCTTCTGAAAATCTACTTAAAAAAAAAAACGTATTTTCTCATTGATTTTATGTTCGTTGGATACCAATTGAAAAAAAAGTATTTCCCTTTTATGAAAACTCATGTTACGACGACGATTTTTTAGATCACAATGCTTACATAGCACGAGTAATGATTGTCTTACGTTTTTATACAGCCGGCATACACAACTATTTTTCACCAATCATTTATCTTTTGTTATATATAACGCATTCAGTCACGTTCATTTTTATGTTGACTTCAAATCCTGTTCTCATTTCTTTGAAACACACAAACACACATACAATTAATAACTAATGCTATTACACATTAACCTAGATCAATATCACGTGAATAGTGGAGGTACAGTGAGGATAGAAATGGCGGATAAATAAACATATGTAGTAAAGTTAAGAAGGCTTTAACCGTATTTTGAATTCGTCCAGCATCATGGAAAAGAAAGAGGAGTTATACGGATGCAAACTCCCTTTTGTTTACTGCTTGATAAACAGCAGGAAGACACCAAAAATTTCACAAATAGATGCGTGAGCGCACACACATGCACATGCGCACACATACACACGTTCATACACGTACATATACACATTCATACACGCGCGCACACACACGCGCACCCTCCCCCCCACACACACACACTTGTAGGGGCCTGATATTTGTCAGTTTGAGGATTACTAACCTTAACTGCAGTTAAATAGCGCGAACGAACATGGTTCAAAGCGATCTTTCGATCTACTAAAAATATCAGCTTGCCCCTACATCTCCTGTCAAATCATACCAACCACCATAAATAGGGAATGGCGTTTTATGATACATTGCTCGATGTACTTAAAAAAAGTGGTATGGTCACGACTGGAATTTCTTTGATTATAGGTCACCAGCTCGATTAGGAGTGACCTGGGGCTTAACAACTACAACTCCTAATGCATCGTCCTTTTGCCCAGAGCCTATGGAAGATGAGTTTAGGCAGTATATTGGTCCGGAGCTAGGAGCACTAAATAGAAGTCTGTATTTGCAGGACTACTTCCTAAAGAAAAAAGACTTGCTGGGGCAGCCTGCTGGAGCCTAGCAGCAGGTATAAAAAGGGGAATTTGACAAGACAGTCAGTCGGACGCTGACACTCGTTGATGCTGCATCGAAGAGGCCAGGGAATAGAAGAAAGAAGACATGCACCCAATACCAGAGCTGAAGACACCTCCGAAAGGAGGGGGGCGCCACGTCAAAACGGTAGAGGAGTAGGGGCCGAAACCGGACGTGGTTCCTCCAGATGATGTCTTGAGCTAACTGGATCCTATAAAGGGGCTGTTGTGGTAGCAGACCACGAAACATGGTTGAAATTTCCCCACTTGTCCGTTATTTCTAGCATCATGTGAGATTGCTTATAGGGCAATATTTTACAGATGCTTCGTCAACTGCCCTTCAATTCTCTATGAAAAATTTAAAATCAAATTACAGGGTACCAGACTGTTATTTCTAACAATATGTTAGACCCTAGTGAGTTAACTCTAGAAATATAATCGAAGTATTCTAAAGTTGCCTCCCTTAGATGTTGCATGAAAGGCCGTGTTATAAGGTATAATGACGTGGCAATATTTTTAGCCCATTGTAGAAAATGCAAAGCAACGTTTCTTATGTCTTAAAGATCTGAGTCAAATTTTGGCTTCAAGTCAACGTTGCCTTTCACAATTTCAGGTCCAATAAAATAGTTAACAGTAAAATTACCGAGTTTGATCTACATCTGTAGCAGACATGATTCACAAGGGAGAACCTCTTAAGTACATCTTTAAGTATTTGTAAGTAGCCTCCCTTAGAAATAGTAATAAGGCCGGAGTCACAGGATCAAACCAATGACGTGTCATAATCTTTTGAACGTCGGATAAAATGCTTAACGACATTTCCTTCGTCGTAACGTTGTGACTTAATATTTCTTCGAGGCCGAGTGTGCCTTTTCTTCGTTCAGAATCAATGAAATAAGAAAACTTGAGAACTGAGGTCTGTGTAATCGATTACTCCACCCCTGAAAACTGCTTACCCCACTGTGTCAAAATAAGAAAAGTGGCTGTGTGGTAAGTTGTTTGCTTACCAACCACATGGAGTGGCTATGTGGTAAGTAGCTTGCTTACCAACCACATGGTTCCGGGTTCAGTCCCACTGCGTGGCACCTTGGGTAAGTGTTTTCTACTATAGCCTCGGGATGACCAAAACCTTGTGAGTGTATGTGGTAGACGGAAACTGAACGAAGCCCGTCGTATGTATGTATATATCTATTTATGTGTGTGTGTGTGTGTGTGTGTATGTTTGTGTGTCTGTGTTTGTCCCCCAACATCGCTTACCTCCCCGTAACTTAGCGGTTCGGCAAAAGAAACCGATAGAATAAGTACCAGGCTTACAAAGAATAAGTCCTGGGGTCGATTTGCTTGACTAAAGGCAGTGCTCCAGCATGGCCGCATTCAAATGACTGAAACAACTAAAAGAGTAAAGAGTAAAAAAGTGTAATTTCATTGTTTACTTATTGTGATCATATAAATATTAAAATGCTATTTGAAAGGCAGGAGGAAAAGAGAGTTATTTCACTACTTATTTGGAAAGGTGCTTCTCAGTGGAGCTGAATCTGAAAGAATGTGATTGGGATGTGAAAACCAGTGGAATAACAATACCTTTCTTGAAAAGCAAGTGAGAACTGGCTATTATTGGAAGAGCATCTAACTATAGAATACAGCCTCAATAACTCTTGTTCAAACTATACAAGCATAGAAAAAGTGAAAGGAGAAAATAATAATAATACATATGTGAGTGTGTACATGTATTATATTTAACATGCACTGTAATTGCAGCCTCTTTGGAACGAGGTTGTTTGTATGTAACCTTAATTTATGCATTTGACTTCCAAATTAAAGCACACAAACACATGTTCACACAAGCCGACACACTTTAAGTAAAGAAATATATTTGTCTGAAGTTCAAAAGATAACTTACGTCTTGATGCAGATAACCAACACACTGATGATGGTTTATCAATTAGACAGGACATCGCAGACACCCAACGCCATGTCAATTTTTCTGAATCTCCAGAAAATATATCTTGTTCTTCATCAGTTCGTCGATATGGAATAATTGCTGATTCTGGAACTCGAGATTGCTCTGGCTGATTTTTAGATTTTGAAATTTCATCCACTGAACATTTTGTTTGGTCTCTTGTTGGCTTTGATTGGTTTGAGCTATTTTCTTTTTTTTTAAGTTCTTCACTCATAAACAGTGGCATGTCTTCAATGATAAGAGGGTCAACTGAGTTGCAGGTCACATAATCAACTGGAGGGATAGAGAAGCCACTTGAGGCTGAAGATTCTAAGGCTTCACAGCTGACGTCACTTGAGCTTTCACCTGTTGTTCCACTTTCTTCTTCATCCAGTAAATCTGTGACAAAATTTAAAATAACATCCGAAGTGTCTTTAGTTGGTTTTGTCGTCTTCTCTGAACACTCCTCATGAGAATCTAACAAGTTGGACTGGAAAAACTTCTTATAAACTACTTTGTGACACACAGGACAAATCTTTAACGTAACATCAAAACGGTCATCAGCTTTGAATTTGCTATCATCTGTAGCAGACTGTTCAGATACTTTACAGATACACACTTCTTTCTCTTTAGTTCTTTCCTCATCACTATCTTTCTGAGCAATTATCTTGCTCCCAGCTACATGATGGGTAGGTGTGGTTTGTGATGTACTCATGTGTAGATTTTCAATATCTGATGGATTGTAAATACTGGTTTTGCAGCTGGTACCTTCATACCAAATACTACCCTCACTTCGGGACATGAGGGACTCAGAAGAACTCTGCTCTGTTATGTTTGTAAAACGACCTGGTAAGGATCCCCCAACCATAGGAGGGTAACTATAGTCATTACCAAAAAGTTGTTCTCGGATCATTTGATGGGAATAAAATGTAGCACATTCGGCAGAGTTTTCATCTAGATTGACACAAGGGGTGGAACCAGTGATGTCAAAGCTGTTGTCTACCGAAGAACTGTGTCCAAGAAAGGCAGCACTGATGCTATCTGTATCAGAAATGGAATGTCTGTCAGGAGGTAAATTAATCTGTAATGGTTGCCAAGTTTTGCCACTCAATTCATCTGGTTTCACTCCAAATCGAAAATAAACAGCCTCACTGTTTAATCCAATTCCAAAAACCTGAAATGGAACAGAAATATTAGAGTGATAAGAAAATACATTCTACTGGTTGTTGTTTAGCACTAGGTCATCCCTCATCCAGCAGGCTTATAATCAAATGTATTTAAGTCATGACCATCTCATCTAGGACTACATTTAATGTGTGTCACTGCTTTAAAATAGGCATGGTGTGAGTTGAGAGGGGATATAGCTGTTATTTCTAGCAGGTCAATTGACCACATAAAGGCTAACACATTAGCTCAGTATTGTATAAGGTCAACTTGATTAGTGCAGTATGAGACAAGAGTGTGGATGTTGTGCGATACTAGGAGATGACATGAAGAGAAGAGAAATGAAGGTGTGTATAGTAAAAGGTTTGATAAGAATTGTAGAAAAGGTGATGGGTGTGTGTGTGCGTGGAGGAAGCAACAACACATGTATATGTCTGTGGTGTGGTAGTGGTCTGACAACAGAGAAGAGGTAGAGGTGTCCCATCTTTACCCTTTATATTACAGTTACATCTGATGGATTTGATCTCTGTCACAGTAGCTGCCAAATGAATACCAATTTATTCAACAAGTGCCATTCAACTGCTCAATCATTATGATTTAATCATCCAATCATTGTCAACCAGTGACTCAATCACTTATTCCTTTTTTTTTCATCACTTAGTCAATTGAGAAAGGACAGTATACATGACTTTTAAGACTGAAGACCTGGTCCATATGTTTTCAACATTTTCATGTCCTCTGTTAAAAGCATAGAGGTGGGGGTATTAAACTAGGCAATGAATCATGTCTACTACACAAGAACAAGAAGGCTTCTCTGATGAGCTTCCACACAGTTTCCATTTACCAAATTTCACTCAAGTGGTTTTGGCCAACCTGAGGCTATGGTAGAAGATACTTTCCCCAGATGCTGCATGCAATGAAATCAAACATGTAAAGCACGTGGCTGTGAAGTGAACTTCTTAACCACACAGCTAAGCCTGTGCCTATTGTCACTTAATCAACTAAGCATTGTCACATAAATCAACAAGAGAGCCTCTTACATAGTCACACTACCTATTAGAAATAGCAGCCAAATCACCTCATATTACACCCTACTTTCTTTAAAAAAAAAGGGTATTTTAGAAAACATAGTCAAAGTTATAGAAAGATAGGTTGATCAAAGTTGAAACTTTGATCACAGGTTAGCAATCAAGAAGACTAAATAACAATGTTCATAATCCACCCATTGCCATTTCTTCACTTAAATATATTAATATTTTAAGGTTGATGCAATACTAAATAGCTGCAGTCCTATATTCTTGCTGAGAGCAATGAAATAAATGAGGCATACATATAAATGTTTGTAATTTAGGTACAAGACTAGAAATTTTGAAGTAAGTGGGTACTTAATACCATAAACCAAATGCTTAACTGGGACTTTATTTTATTGACCTCAGAAGGATGAAAGGCAAAGTTGACCATGACAGGATTTGAACTCAGAATGTAAAGAGCAAGAAGAAATACTTCAAGGCATTTTATTGGATACTCTAACAACTTTGTCAATTTTATGTCCTTATGAAGTCCAATATATTAATTGTGGGTAGCACAGAGATTTTTTTTTTGTTTTTTTCCGACCGAGGCCGTTGCCAGTGCCCCTGGACTGGCTCTTGTGCAGGTGGCACATAAAAGACACCATTTC
>JAOPJW010000001.1:135956671-135966897 GCA_027122535.1 Octopus maya | reverse complement strand
GGGTCGATTAAATAAGTACCAGTTACGCACTGGGTTGATGTAATCGACTTAATCCCTTTGTCTGTCCTTGTTTGTCCCTACTATGTTTAGCCTCCTGTGGGCAATAAAGAAATAAATATATCTGTCTCTCCTTCATGTAGTCTTGACTTCGTTTTTTCTTTATATAAGTATAACTTGCTCTTTCTTCCTTCTTCAACACTCGCATATTTATTCGTTTCTTCTCATTTTTTTTTTTTTTACGTCAATGCCTCTTTTTCTCTCTATTCCATCAACTACTTATATAATCACAAGCCTTGCACTTGCTTTTTTACTTTCATAGTCCTCTCTCATAAATAAATGTTTTCTAGTTGCCTCTTATCAGCTTAGCCCAGTAAATGTTCTAACTCTTACCATTTCTTCCTTTCTTTTCTTTCTTTCTTTCTTTCTTTCATTCTTTCTTTTTTATCTTCTGCTAGCCTTCATTTTTTTTTCTCTTCTGCTAACCTTCATTTTTTTCTCTTCTTCGTTCCCTGTCTTTATGTTTCTCTCTCTCTCTCTCTCTCTCTCTCTCTCTCTTTCTCTCTCTCTCTCTCTCTCACTCTCTCTCTTCTCTGTTCTGCTCTCCTTATACATGGTAGCGCCTAACATATGTAATATAATGAGTCGTAAAAACTTCCGTTAACTAAGTTTGACCATGCAATTAATAAACAAACCGTTCCCTCTAATAAGATGTAATATTTGAAGTTGCTGGAAATTGTAGCGTGGGAGTAGATCTAGTCTTTAAAACCCACTGGTGAAAGCAACGGATATGTTATGATTTTGATAGTATCTATTATTCAGCTAACTAGATTAAGCTTGAGACATAGAAATAGAAAGAACAGAGACGCTGATTACAAATATCAGGTATCCACTGCCATATTGCATTTCATTTTGTATTTCTCCATACATGATTCATTATCTTACAGTTTTCTTACTACATCCCTTTTATTTTTACTTTTACTCAACCATATAAATATCTTTTCAATCGTTAAATATTCTAAATGTTAAATTTTATACTATAAACGCTTATATCTTAGAATCTCGGTATTTATAAGTTTATAATTAATCTTAAAACCATATGTCAAATATGTTACGTTCAAATGGAAGTAACGGTGGATAAAATCTACTTGAATAACTATTGTTATTATTAAATGCATTGAGTAGTTTTTCCTCATATTTGAATCATCACCGTCACCTGCAATTTTCCGGTACTGAGAATGATTGTCTACCAAATTTAATTTTTGTAGATCCGCATATGTCTATATTAGCCAATACAGGGACCCCAAGTCCTGTTGTATGGCGAGTATTTCTTGTCTCACCGGCAAAGAACCAATACGTTAACTGCTTCGTACCACTTTCTACTATCTTGTTTATCAACAAGATGCTTGATTCACTTTGTCTGGTACTGGATCTCCTCATCAACTTCTGCATTCTTTAACTAGGAACTATCTAGATATTGGAAGTACCTGACGTTTTCGCCATGTATCCGAATGACTGCATCTGGTTGCTGCTTGTCGAGTGCTTATTGATGCAAGTCCATTATATCATTTATGTTGCGAGTTAGGTCCATACTTTTATATGCGTAAGAAGCAATGTCTAAAATTGTCTGTAGTTCTTCAGTTAAAGTCGCATAACTATGACTTCATATGTGTACTGAAGTTCCGTTACTCATGTAGCCGTGGTCTTTGATCTGGCACAGGGTCTGCTAGAACTAAATAGCTTGCCATCTGTGCGGTATGAGATATGAACACCAGACAGGTGTCCATATCTCACAATGAACTCGAGCATCGCTGAAAAGAGGAGAAAGGGCAGAGGGTCAATTACACACGCCTGCCTAACTCTAGTTTTCATTTCAAACTGAATCTGTTGGGTAAGACTGACACAGCACTTCGGCTTTCATTTTGCCTTGCAGAATCCTTGTTATTGTAAAGAATTTTTATGAACATCCAAGTTTCGCGAACATTTCTACAAAACTTCATGACTTAGAAATCAAACTCTTTGAAGAGATCAAAGAAATCTATGCAGAGTTTGTGTTCCTCGCGGCTTTTCGCTCTTGCTGGTGACCGTGGCACTGGCACTCCGTCGATTACGACTACGAGTGTTCCAGTTGACCCAGTCAACGGAACAGCCTGCTCGTGAAGTTAACGTGCAAGTGACTGAGCACTCCGCAGACACGCATACTTTTAACGTAATTCTCAGAGAGATTCAGCGTGACACAGAATGTGACAAGGCTGGCCCACTGAAATATAGGTACTACTCATATTTGCCAGCTGAGTGGACTGGAGCAACGGGAAACAAAGTATTTTGCCCAAGGACACAAGGTACCATCGGAAATCGAACTGAAGAGCTTACAATCGTGAGCCGAATGCCCTAAACGCTTTCACGCTGTTGACAATAAATTGTATTTAAAATGCCTCTAGAAGGCCCAACCCACCTCAAGCTTAACAACGGTATAATTTATAAGAACAAGCAGCTGTCAACAACAGATAGAAAGAACATTTTCGTGATTGTTCAGTCAACGAAATTCTTTGGATAACACCACACGAAGCCCAACAATCAACAGCTTAACTGCATTATCTAGCAAAACAGAAACCTAAAACCTATTCGTTTCTTAAAGAACAAGACACCCAGATGCGTTGAAATTCTAAATGAAAAATTTCCCGCAACAAAGTTTTGTGTCCTATTTCCATAAAACTGGGTTAAAGAAGAGATAACTGCTAGTCTTTGAGATGCAACCATCATAACCGTATTCAAGAAAAGAGACAAACCAGAAGAAGCTGGCTCTTTTGGGTAAGACTTTGCTCAACCGACTCCATTGGTGCGTGTGCATGTGTGTGTGTGTGTGTGTGTGTGTGTGTATAAATGCTTATGTATGTGTGTGTGTGTGTGTGTGTATAAATGCTTATGTATGTGTGTGTGTATACATAGATACATACTCCAGACTTTTCATAGTTATTTTTTCCCCACTAAATTTCACTCAGAAATATTGATCAACCTCAAAGAACTGCCTCACGTGCAATTCTCTGAAAACCTAGAAGCACGTGGAAGCGAACTTGTTAATCACATGACCATGCCGGATGAGAAATATGACTCAACATAAAATCAATACATTTATTAGCTGAGATGTGTGACTGTCTACCAGATCAAAAGAAAACACATGGGAAAATATTTATATTAGCGTATAATATAAAAGAAGAATTGGAAGAACGTCGAAGAAATGTTTTCTGTTTACTCAGTTAAGTATGTTCTAAGTTCAAATCTCGCCGAGATAAGATTTGTCTTTAATATTTCTGAGCAGATATTTTACATTCTGAGTTCAAATTCCGTTGACATCGACTTTGCCTTTCATCTTTTCGGGGTCGATAAAGTAAGTACAAGTCAAGCACTTCGGTCGTTGTAATCGATTTGTCCCCTTCTCTGAAATTACTGACCCAGCGCCAAACTTTAAAACCAATATTTCTGTGTAGATAAGGCGGTGATCTGGCAAAATATTTACCGCGCAGGACAAAATGCTTTGCGGCATTTCTTTCAATTTTACGTTCTGAGTTTAAATGCAACCGAGATCGACTTAGCATTTAATTCTTTTTGAGGTTGTAAAATAAGCAACAGTTGAGCACTGGGGTCAATGTAATCGACTTATACCCTTCTCTGAAATTTCTGGCCTTGTACCAAAATTTGAAACCATTGTTTCTGTCTAGATAAAATAAAATCTAGTCAAGTACTACATGGTCCTAAGTCTGATTTAGTTATCATTAATTTATGTACAGGAAACATAAGGCGGCGAGTTGATAGAGCCGCTAGAGTGTTAGATACAACACCATACGGTATTTGTTCCGATTTTGTACGTTCGGGAAGTTCAAATTCTGCAAGCAGGTCAATTTTACGTTTTATCTCTCTGGATCGATAAAAATTTACAAATCGATGACGGGGAATTGGCGGATTTATTGGAGAGTCGGACGGGATGTTTGTGGTATCTCTTTCGGCCCTTCGCGCTCTGGCAGCAACGCTCACGACAACAGTTGCGCTGGCTGAATCGGCCCGAACATGGTGTCTTTCCTTTGGACAAGTATGATGACTTGTATACATTGGTGACTGGCTGTCCTCCACAAATAGTAATAATGAGGGTGGGTTTTTGACACTCTGCAGAATTAAAAATAAAACCCAGCAAAGAGCAGAGGAACTCAATAGAGTCAATGCCAATCGGAAAACGGGTAGAGAGAACTCCTGAGCCTTAGTTGGCAATCTGTCTAGGAGAAGGAACACTCTGATTTAAAACTGAGGCAGATGGGGCTCCTCAGTCACAGTAGTGACAACCTGTCAGAGTCCAACGGCTCCAAGCTCACGATGAAGACGAATGACTTCCGAATCGGGACTTAACTCCGGAGTAATATTTGGATGAAAATACGGAACCAACTGACGCTCACCTATCTCCTAGTGAGAATCACGATCATGGTCCCCAACACAGAAATACGAAGGGAACAGGCCCAACTTATGGGTAGTAAGAGCTCTTCAGTCTTGGTTATCAATCTTACTAGAGATGGTATCTCGATGAAAATACCGGTTGGTGGCTAACCTTAAAACACATACCTCAATGTGAGTGAAAATCTCTAATACAAATGTATCAAATAATGGTGTTAATGAGGTGGAACCAAAGGTGAAAGCCTTTCGCACGGCAGGTGCCCTGTAGTTGAGCAACGCAGGCCCGGGTATCATCCAGAGACTGCTTATATACAAAGCCAGAGACAGAGAAAAAGGTAGGATAAGGAGGCAAATTGAACGGTAATTGAATGCTTGATCAGGAGTGAACCCAGCAGAAGGAGATTCCGACAATGAATGAAGCCAAAATGGAATGAGATAGGACTCTTTGAAACAAGTGAGCAACAGTTAGCCAGCCAGCCAAGAGCAGTAAGAGCTAAAGAGTGGTTAACAGATATAGGAATAGAAGAGATAAAAAGGAAAGTAGAAGATAAAAATAATACTTCGCTAACAGATAACGTTCCCAGTGAGAAAAGAACAATGAAAGGCGGCAGTGAAGACGTAGAGCGAAGTGTAAATGTAAATGTATTCTCAGCAGATGAAGCAGAAGTAATAGGAAAAGCTATATCACAAGAATACGATGATGACCAACAAGACATAGTGAGGACGCTGTGCGAATATATTAGAGAAGACCAGAATCAAGCACTCCCACAACCTGAGGTACACTGATCGACGCATGCTCAAAATTGAAACCAAAAAGATAGATTCGGTTCTTGGACTATTCCAGACGAGAAATATAACTGAAACCAACAAGATCATTTAGACTGCAGCTCTGGTTGCTGCAGATAGAGTTGGATACAAAAGAAAAGAACAAACAGAACGTAAAGAACCATTCTGACGTAGAAGAATTTGTGTGAAACAAAGTTAAAAAGACATTTAGGACATGTTGATAGACTGAGAAATATTCGAGTTGTCACTGTTGTTCAGCTCCATGCTAGACTTAATCACGTATAACTATGATCAAGGACTTTGAATTTGTGACAATCACTTTTATATTTTTTTTATCCACATCAGTAATGTACATCAGGTTACATTATCTCATATAATTCCATTTTTAAACAGTACAGTACAAACATTTATTACAGTGAAAACACTCGGTGACGACATCTACACGCGTGCAAATTGCATTATCAACATCTATTTGAATCGTATATGTTCTCCTAAGTGTAAAGCATAAACGGATTTCATGTTATCGTAGTCAAATTATAGTTAAACACGCCGGTGCCACTCGACAGAAGTTAAGTAGCAGCAAATGTATTGGCTACTTAATGGATGACAATTTGGAAAATCCAACTCAATATTGTGCCCGACACTTGTCTGAAATAAAATGAGCAAGATAGATAGATAGATAGATAGATAGATAGATAGATAGATAGATAGATAGACAGACAGACAGACGGACGGACGGACGAACGGACGGACGGATGGATGGACGGATGGATGGATAGATAGATATATTTCTTTATTGGCCACATAGGGCTGAACACAGAGAGGATAAAATACAATGTAGAGCTTTTCTTTTATGGAAGGAATGAAAAAAGGCGACGTAGAATTTCGATCAAAAGGGATCGGGAAAAAAATGTGGCGGGGAAGCCTATCAATAGGGATCGTGTATCACAGAAATGTCATAGTGTAAAACGGGAAACAGTTTAGGTTTATCCGTGGAACGAAAAGCCTACGGAAAAGACCACGGTAACCTCGGGCAATAATGTCATGCAAAAAATACATTACAGTAAGTGACTCTTTTTTCCTTTCTTTTTCTGGTTCATAGGATTATGCTCAAGGTGGCTCCGTCATTCACACGTGCCATCCTAGCTACATTCACCCATCTTTTATTGAAACATTCACTAGACAAAACGTCCCTCTCTACTCTCACCTTCCTTTTCAAGTGATTCTTGAAGAAGTTGATGAGAGATTCACCAGAGAGGAAAGTGTTTGTCTCTAGACCTTTCAGACGCGTTCACCATACACATCCTTTCGCCATAGCCACAAGTACGATGAAAATGGTTCTTCCTTCCCGTTTTAAAGAAGGAGGCGCAACAATATTCACGATAGACTCGGTTGATAAACTGACTCGTCCCACACGCGACAGCAGTCGTTCGATATAGCCCCACAGGTCGGAAATGGCTGGACACTGTACGAGTGCGTGCAGAACGGTTTCGTCGCTCTGACCGCATCTCGGGCAGGTCGGCCCGTGTTTCTCGAGCCATACCTGTAGAGCTTATCCCGAACGGTAACACTTCTCAATAGCACTGCCAGGCTAAGGATCTCTGGAAGTTGTCCATAGGTCCCGGCCCGAAAGTCGTCTTCAATAGGCGGGTCAAGTATTCCTCGTCGACGCCCACGTTCGCCCCGAGATCGTCGTCGTACCTCCTCTCTACTAATCCCCTATAGAATGCTTTGGTTGTGTTGAAGTCGCTCAAGGTCGACCCGCGACGGCATAGTTGCTCGAGAGCAACGCGACACTCGCGGTGCCATTCGCCCCTCCTCGGCCTCTTTTTGATGCACGACTGCAGTTCGGTCATGGAGACGATGTGCGGGAAAGCGCACCTCACAAACGGCGACCACACCTGTTCACCGTCGTCTACGCAGAGCCGGAGATGTCGCAGTCTCAACGCATGTCTGCGCATCATCAAGTATGGCATGCCCAGCCCTCCATTTAACAGGTGTTGGTAGCAAACGGATCGCCTGACTCATCGGAACGCATCCTTTCCACAAGAAGCGGAAGAGACTGCGTTCCAGTTTGGTGATAGTAGGGTCGGAACAAGGCACGACGGTCAGGCGGTAGTTGATGATGGACGCAATGTATGTGTTCGCCACCTCCAACCGACCTTTTAGGGACAGCTTCCTCTCGGCCCATTGCTGGGTGAGAGTGACCACCCTACTCGTTATCTCGTTCTGGTTCTTTTCCGTTTGGAGGTCCGGACCAAACCAAACCCCGAGCAACTCGACCGGACCGTCGGTCCAGCGTCCCACAACGGAGGTGCTGTTGGACGGCATGGGCTTGCTTCTCTAGGTGCCGAACCGCAAGCCCACTGACTTTTCCTGGTTCTCACAATTGGAGTCCCTCAGGGACTTAGGTACATGGATCAGGGGGAGATCTAGAATGGGAGATTGTCAGAGGGAGTGCAGATAGATAGATAGATAGATAGATAGATAGATAGATAGATAGATAGATAGATAGATAGATAGATATGTTTCTTTAATGGCACCATCTTTGCTACATTCACCCACCTTTTTTTGAAACTTTCACGAGACAAAACCTGACTCTCCATTCTCAACTTCCTTTTCAAGTGATACTTGAAAACTTGATGAGAGGGAGGTGTTTATTTCTAATCCTTTCGCTCGAGTCCACCACACACATTCTTTCACCATGGCCACCAGTACGATGAAGACTGCCTTGCCTTCTCGGTTGAGAGAAGGTGGCGGAGAAATTGTCACGATAGACTCGGCCGACAGATAGACTCGTCCCACACGTGACAGCAGCCGTTCGGAATAAGCCCACAGGTCCGAAACTTTTGGACACTGCACGAATAAATGCAGAACGGTTTCGTTGTTCTGACCGCATCTCGGGCAAGTCGGTCCGGTGTGTCTCGAACCGTGCCTGTAGAGCTTATCCCGAACAGGCCAAGGATCTTTGGTGATTGTCCAAAGGTCCCGGCCCGAAAGTTGTCCTGAACAGGCAGGTCAGGCGTTCTTGGTCGACGCCCAGATTCTGCCCGAGAACGTCGTCGCACCTCCCTTCCACTAATCCTCTATAGAAAGCCTTTGTTGTATTGAAGTCGCACAAGTTTGGCCCCGGAGGGCAGAGTTGCCTGAAAGCAACGCGACACTCGCGATGCCATTCGCCTAGCCTCAGTCTCTGTTTGATCCACGACTGCAGTTCGGCCAAGGAGACGATCTGCAGGAAAGCGCGCCGCACAAACGGCGACCACACCTGTTCACCGACATTAGATAGATAGATAGATAGATAGATAGATAGATAGATAGACAGATAGATAGATAGATAGATAGATAGATAGATAGATAGATAGATAGATAGATAGATATGCATATATACATATATCATGGCCAAGATTGAAATATCAAATTAAAACGAGTATATGCATCCGACATTATAGTGAACCAATACTGTTAGTCAGTAATAATCTATATTGCAGACCTCTTGTGCCATTCTTACGAAATTATAGCAATTGAGTCTAAATCAGTGCTTATTTGTGACTGCTTCACTCTCGCAATTCTTGCTTAGTAACTCTCGTTATATTCCATATAATTGGAAGATAAACTAAACCTCGGTCAAGTGATCTTCGAGAAAATTATTATATAACTGTCATATTTATAAATCAAATCAACTTACCGACAGTAAGTGTCTTATTCTTCAGATATGTAGTTTGAGGCGGCGAATTTGGCAGTGGCTCTTACACCTTGGATAAAATGCCGAGCGATAACTGTTCCGGCTATGTTTGATTTGAGTTCAAATACTGGCTCATCAAAGGTAACGACAGCGTCGATCAACAACATCCACAAGACTAATATGACATATACAGATTCTGTGGCATTTGAGGCACTGAAAGCGACCCCGGACATCATCTTTAGAGTATTGATATCGACGTTTCCACTTCGCTTCATGCAGTCTCCAGCGTTCGGTTTCAAAGCGTTTTACTTCAGCATCGCATACGGGCCTTTCATTCTCTTGAGGTCGATAACGAAAGTAATAGTCCCGGGCGATGGAATCGCGAAACTGTAAGAACATCGAACCAGATGCCTTGCTGTGTTAGTTCGGTCCTTTTGTGTTCTGATTCCAAATTCCACCGTGATTTACAAGGATGGTAGAGTGAATCCGTCCCCCATTTTAACTTCATCACCTGGCACTTTGAATGCTGTTGTGAGTATTTGAGCAGGTTTGAGAAACAGGTTCTTTCTGTCCAGGGCATGGCTTTCCCTCCGGATTAAAATAAAAACTCTACAAGTACAGCACCAACTTTCCGGACATTAATATTCACGAACCTCTTATAATCTGCACTGATTTACGAGAAAGAACTTCAAATACCCGCAGCTACTAGATTAGTTCACCGAAGGTCTTGCACTGTACATTATTAATAAATTTCTATTATTTAGACTAATGTACATGTACTTGTAGTTCATTTAATTATTTAAATACATTTTTCATTTGTTTAATTTACAGTGTGCTGATCAAGGTGACCACCTGGTCCGGAAAAATCAGTAATCCGGAAAGGTTTTTGATGCATAAGTTCGAGAAAATCGATGTTCAACATGTATATGTGTGTAACTGTCAATGTATGTTTATATGCATGCAAGAATGTATGTATGTATGTATGTATGTATGTATGTATGCATGTATGTATGTATGCATGTATGTGTACGTATTTAACTGGTTTGTTTGCGTATCTCGTGTTATTTGCACCGTATCTCATGTTATATAATTAAACACGACGCATCCATTTCCAAGTAAGTTTATCTTCGCCTTTTTGATATAATTCTACTCTATACTGTTTTCTTCCTCCCTTCTCCTCTAATTCCCTTCCCCGCTCCGTCCTTCACCTTTTTTATCTGTCTCTCTCCCCGTCTTTCTCTTTCTCTCTCTCTCTCTCTCTCTCTCTCTCTCTCTCTCTCTCTCTCTCTCTCTCTCTCTCTCGCTCTCGTTGCTCACA
>JAOPJW010000001.1:135841700-135852214 GCA_027122535.1 Octopus maya | reverse complement strand
GATTGGAGCCTGGTGTTGCCATCCGGTTTCACCAGTCCTCAGTCAAATCGTCCAACCCATGCTAGCATGGAAAGCGGCCGTTAAACGATGATGATGATGATGATGATTATTACCCAAATGATAATTCTTAAATAAGATTGTAAAATAAAAATCAGTAAATTACGGATTGCATCATCATGCCAAAGCTTTTGAAATCTAACTTAGGAAAATCAATAAATATTCACCTAATCCATGCTAGCATTGAAAAACGGGTGTAAAACAAATGAACACAAGACTGGTGACATTAACCAACCACAAGAAGTCTGAATATGTAATTCATGCTGCTGAGTGAAATGACTTAAAACAGAACCGTGATCTAGGTTTAATGATTTCAAAGTCAAAGAAGTTGATTTTATTTTATGTATTTTGCAAGTCCATTTGATATTGTTGCAAAAGTAAAACAAGAAAAATAAGTGCAAGGGGAAATAACCGAAATTCAGAGAAAGGAACTTCTGAGTCTAACATTTCAAAATGAATCCTTTAAAGCAGTTTTATATACTTCTTCCTGAAGAATCCCACCCCACAAAAAACATGCTTTGCTAGTAGATACGTCACTATGTTCCATAGTTCCTACAAATATGCGTAAGATTTTCTCTGAATGAAAGCCATTAAGTCAAAAACATTAAAAATTATAGACAATGATATTGAAAACAATTTGTTAGTTGACTATCTCAAATAGTTCCAAAAACTGAAACTAAGTTTTGCATCATCAAGTTATATATTAAAATTTTCAAGTAATTTCTTTTTTTCTATTATCATCATTATTTTTGTTGTCTTAATGCTCACGTTTTTATGCTTGCATGATCCGACAGTTCTCAGTGAAACAGATATTCTACAGTCGCTTGCCATTACTCTTACCATTCTTCACAATACTGGACATGTTTCCACAGAAAATTGGAAATAAATGACATAGCACATATGATGCTGACACACATTTACAACTATCATCAAGATGAGAAGACACACATGCACACACATACATACACAAACACATACAGTGGGCTTCTTTCAGCTTCTGTTTGCCAAATATAATTACAAAGTTTTGGTCAACGTAGGGCAATAAAAGACTCTAGCCCAAGTTTCCACACAGTGGAATTGAACCTGAACCCATGCAGTTGGGAAGTGAACTTCTTTACCACACAACCGCATCTGTGCCTACTTTTAACCAAACACCCATGCCAGTGCAAAACCTATATAAATTTTTAAAGATATTTTCGTGGTTTTCTAAGTATAATATATGGTGTATCTTGCTTGTATAAGATGTTTGTTAAATTATCCTTTTAGCAATGTGGCCAATTTGTGGTGAGCAATATCTCATAAGAACCACCACTAGAGGAAGCTTGTTTATGCCTGCTGTAGACTGTGTGTGGGAGCCTACACAAGAGCTGACAGGGGACAGTAAGCCAAGACCTATATCAAGCAGATTTGTGACAACATAAACTGCAAGCCCTCTGACCAGCAGAATATGATGAACAATAGAAATGGGTGGCAACAGAGGATCACAGGAATCTGGACAAGCAGTGTGACATGACTATCCAGTCCACTACTATTCCTCACGCATATTTTAGACAAAGAAGTTTGATTCCCAAGTACATGGGTCTGAGTTCAGTTCCACTGCATTACTTTCTACTATAGCTCCTGGGCCAACAAAAGCCTTGTGAGAGGATTTAGTAGACAGAAACCAAAAGAAGATCATCATAACTGTGTGTGTGTGTGTGTGTGTGTGTGTGTGTGTGTGTGTGTGTGTGTGTGTGTGTGTATGCATGCGTGTATGTGTGTGTGTGTCTCGCTCTCTCTCTCTCTCTCTTTGCCATTACCATACAAGCAATGTCATTCATTTCCAATATTCAGCAAAAATATATCTGGTCATGGACTACTATTACCATACCTGGAAATGGTGGCGGAGCTTGGCATCAGAAATTTGCCTCAAATATACCCCATCTGACCCATGCAAGCATGGAAAAGTGGACATTAAATGATGATAATGAAGAGGTCAATTAAGAAGTAAAAGTCTTACATGTGCTCCAAGTTTTATGAGATAAGATTCAATAGCCTGCTTTCTTTCTTTTCCTGTATAAGCTGACAGAGCTAATTTGGAAACTTCTCGTTTTAAATTACCATATCTGAAATCTTTTATCTGTTCGTGTTTCTCTGTGGATTTTTCCTTTTTTCTTTTATAATGTTGCTGATGAAAATTCTGGAAATACAAGAAAAACAATACATTTTAGAAGTGTTTGTCATTATACCACATTTTGACAAATACATACGTACACATGCATATATATTGGAAATTTCACTGCACATATGATTATCTTTGAATTTTTGAAAATTCTATAATATAATCTAAAAAATGTCAGAGTTATCTGTTATTGCAAAACTTAACTTAACTGACATGGCATATTTGAAGCAGAATAGCATTGTTGTAAAAGTAAAAATATTCATAATGATAGTCTATTCCACCTTCCATGCTCATCATCATCATTTCGATGCTGGTATGGACTGAACGAACGCGTGTATGTGAGCATAACTAATCAGCCTTGTGTGTGGATTTGGTAAATGAAAACTGAAAAAAATCTATAATTTAATGTGTATTTATGAAAATAATATAATAGTGACATTTATGATAAACAATTTTGTGATATCCTGTTGTAATATCCTAATATACGATACGTTACGAACTGAAAGAGGAATTGTGATACAGGAAGGGAGGTAACCTAGGCGAGCAGAATGAAGACTGATACATTGGATTGCATTTCATATTTCGATCTACAGCTCTTGCTAACATATGCTGGGGCAAAATATATGTATTAAGGTACGAACGTAAACTTTTAATGAACTCACAACCTTCAATGTTGGAACAAATTCTGCAATGTTTTCTATCTGGCTTTCTAACAACCTAGCTTTGATCCACAAAAATATAAATTTGATGTCATATTCAGTGCTACGTTAAAAACAACCAGCACACAATGTAAAGTGGTTGGCGTTAGGAAAGGCATCCAGCCGTAGAAACACCAGCCAATTTAGATTGGAATCTGGTGTAAATCTCCAGCTTGCCAACTCTGGCCAAACCACCCAACTCATGCCAGCATGGAAAACAGACATTAGAGGAGGAGGAGGAGGAGGAGGATGATGATAGGGTGTTAAATGTTAGAGCAGAGTGGTTGTTTAGCACCAATTTAGCCCTGATCCAGCAGAGTTCTAGCCATGACCATCCTTTCTTGTATTCAGTGCATCTAGGACTACAATATTCAATGTATCCTATATTTTAAAGTTGGATGGTGTGGTCTTAGCAATATTTCTAGCAGGTCAAAAAAAACCATGTGGAGGTTAATCATCACTTTCACCATTTTATGTTAATTTTTCCATACCTGCATTGGTTAGACAAATCTCTAGCATAGAATCTCCTCACTTATTGTGATCCTTTATGAAGCTTCAGCCTCAGTCCTACTGCATGGCACCTTGGGCAAGTGTCTTCTACTATAGCACTGTGTCAACCAAATGCTTATGAGTGGATTTGGTAGACAGAAACTGAAAAAGGGCTGTCTCATTTCCAAAATTCTGTAGAAAACATAGCTGACCATAGAAAATCTGCCTCAGCAAACTTTGTCTGACCCATGCAAGCATAGAATGGCAGGTGTTAAAATTATCTTTTTATTATGCAACATTACACTTTATACATAAGCAGTTCATCAGTTAAGGGACATCCACTAGAGAGTTGCTCACCAAAGTTAAACACCTGTGATCTCTCACTCTTGTGAACCTGTTAAAGGATTGGTGCTAACTCTTACAACAGCAAAGCTTTGTATTGTTATCTGACATGAGAACATAGCAAAATTGCTCTATTCCTCTTTCATTTCTTGAAGTGCAAGCATCCTGTAAGATTGTTTCACTATAACATCCACTTTGTCAGCTTTTTGTGCCAAAGAGCTGATAACAACTTACTCATTGTTACCTCTAGCAATAACCCTCCAATTCAGATGGTAGCACTCTTCCCTTTTCTGCACACTGATATCATCAGCATTTAATGTGGACACCTCATGCAAACATTTCACTTTCTATGAATAGAGATTGTGAAAGCATCAAATGTGAGCCAACTTCATGTACTAGGATTTGCAGCCAAATCTCTCTCATATCACCTAAAAAAAGGGAAGGGCACACTGGAAAATGGAGTTCTCCATTAGGGATCAGCAATTTCTTTTACAATGGCTCATTTTTTTTTAAACATTCACCCACATGTATATTACATCACATCTTACATATAAATCTATCTCAGCATGTTCCCTTACCCTACCATTTCCATCACAGGCAATGTCAATGCAAGCAAAAGCTAACCCTTTAGTATTCAGGTTATTCTGTCTAATGGAATGCTTATTTATTCACATTGTTTTGAATTACTCATGCATTATCTTTTTGTGTTGAGATTTCAATGATATGCTTGTTTATTTCTTGGTAAGCATGAAAGGTTAAATAAATATGGTCAGTCTGTACATAAAACAAGTATAATATTTGGGTTGGATATGGCCAGCTTAAATGCTAAAGGGTTAAACAAATTGTGACACAAAAAGAGTAAGCAAAAGTCAACTACTCAACAGCCCACATATGCATTAACTTTGAACTGAAAGTTTTTAGGAAGAGTCTAAGATCACTTCTGTAGCACACCTGCTGTGAAGATCCAAGATTGGACAGTCACTCTAAAACACCTTTGAGCTTAATCCTGCCACTTCAGAGCTAACATGGGAATCTAATCTCCTTCAACAAAGATAGACATAATCATTACACATGTAAAGGAAAATGTATTGCATGATCTAAAACCTTTGAAGTTGCTCATGATACATCCCAGTCCTCACAATCACTGATCTGTATGCAGCAAGGCCAAAGCTGCCTCTAAAGAAACAGACTCCTTCTTCAGGACATTGATCAGTTGTTGAGTTTATGTTTGTTATCCAGTTTTACAACACCTACCACTCAGATTTATGGAAAACATGCAAAATTATTAGTTTACATATTTTGTGTTATTTTTATTTTTCAAGTTTTACACATGCATGGAGAGAGAGAACTCAATACATGACTATATGTACTTTTTTATTTTATAATCGGCATAAAGTTACAAAAATGACTCTGAAACTCTCAATCAGTGAGTCACTTTTATAACTTTCTGTCTATTATAAAATAATATAGGGGTAGGCGCAAAAGTAGTAACCTGGGCCAATGAGTAACCTCTGATTTCTTGTTATTTTCTACCTGTTTGAAATCAATATATTGCAAGTATTGCATCATCATTTTGAATTGCTGCATTATATTTAGGAGTAAAAATTGGTCTGTATAATTGTTGTTGAAGTTTAGGGAGTCCAAAACATAGTCAGGTGGCAGGTCCTATTTTCTCAAGAAATTTTTCCTCAACTTTGACCAGTTGTAATTGAGGTTGTTAATAAAATATCGGGATAACTTTTGGTGTTTAGCAATCAATATTCTTTCCTCTGCTGGATTCCAAGTCAATTTTTTCCAGCACTAATGTTTAGTTTGATCATTTTCAAGTTTAATATTTAAAACTGGGTAAAATGAGTGGTTATTATATAGATAATGGGTGGGGAGAGGGCTCGGAAAATTCACACAACCCGGTTACAGGAGTGAAACAGAAATCATCTAATACTCTAACCCTAACCCTAAGGCTAGGATTAGGGTTAGGATTAGGGTTAGAGTATTAGATGATCACTATTTTTTTTTTCAATTTCTCCACCGGGTGTGGATCTATATAATAACCAAATGAGTAATGTCTAATTTCAATCATTTCTTCTCTTTAACTGCATGGTGAGTAAATATATTACAAAGAGGACACGCCTGCAGATTGTGAAGAAGCAATAAAGAATATTTTATGTGGATCTTTTAAAATTTAGTCGCGTTTCGTTGGTGTTACATCATGTACCATTCTTCCCTGTTCCTCTTTCATTTGATCTAGATATTTAATTTTTTTTCTTGCATTTTTTATCTATATCCGATATATAGGGATGAATACTGATGTGTTTGAGTCTGTTTTCTGGAGAATTAAAACGATAAATTTATATTATCTTGTCTTACTCATTTTGCCCCAGCCAAATTTGTCTTTCATATACTCAAAGAGAACGGCGGTAATTTTTTGAAATAGTGATCAGATTATGTTATAAACTTTTAATACATTTAGGGAAGACCAAGTGCTTAGTTGATATAGTTTTTGTAAGGTAGTGAACATTTGTAAAAAATATACTTTGTCTCAAAGTACAAAATGCAACCAAACGACCTCATTTTGCCCCACCCTATCCCTTAAACATACTTGAATAATGAAATGTATATATAGAACACAATATATGTTTAATCTCTAATAGAAAACGCGAGAAATTTATCAAATTGTTATTTCAAAAAGTATCTTACTTTTTTTTGCTTAGAGGGATCTTTAAACACTACAATTTCTGGTTCCTTCTTGCCGATTTGCACTGAAGACGACGCCATTTTGGATTTGGGAGTTAAAATAGTTAACAATTTAAAGCCGCTATTACGTAAAAAAAATAAAAGATTGACCGTAGAAACAATGTTAAGTTCTTAAATTTTAAGTGAGATTTTAGTTTGTAATTAATGATAAATGCATTTCTAACAATAACAAATGTTGATGTAAGTGCGTTTATAACGTAACACGTCTATTTTCCCTCCGCATGGCTGTGGTTAAGAAGCTCGCCTTGACACCACGTGGCTTCTGGTTCAGTCCCAATAGCAGTACATGGAACCCCGAGCCGACCAATGTCCAATTAATTAATTTGGTAGATGGGAACTGCGTGGGAGCCCGGGATCTTGTTAAATTTTTTCTAACCACTTGAAGTGTTTCAAATTTTCACCAAATTATTTTTCATAAAATGTGGCCTGGTAAGCTGATGACAAAAATCGCTTTCATTTTTTTTCCTAGAAATTGATAATAAAGATATTACGAGCATGTAAAGTTATGAAATTTTATCCAGTCGAAAACCTCCATTGTTAACATATCGTGTCTGTTGATCTCCATTGCCACTGAGATCAGCCCACACGAAAGCTTTACAGGGTCTCCCAACTTGCTTGAAGTCCTGCCAGATCTTCCTTAAATCACACCATAATGCCTAAAAGACAAAAAAGACGAAATATTGTGCCTCAGCACCGTTTATTTCCTTCTTTGGGGCAGGCTCACTTATTGAATATGATGTATTCTTTTATCGAACTCACGACCTTCGAGACACTTACTAGGTACAACAGATGGATATCAAATGTACTTTGGACGTCGAGCTGGCTGAATAATTAGCACACCGGGCAAAGTGCTTAGCGGTATTTCGTCTGCCGCTGCGTTCTGGGTTCAAATTCCGCTGAGGTCGACTTTGCCTTTCATCCTTTCGGGGTCGATTAAATAAGTACCAGTTACGCACTGGGGTCGATATAATCGACTTATCCCCCCGCTTTGTCTGTCCTTGTTTGTCCCTTCTGTGTGTAGCCCCCTGTGGGCAATAAAGAAATAGGTATTTCGTCTGTCTAACGTTCTGGGTTCATATTCCACCGAGGTCGACTTTGCCTTTTATCCTTCCGGGTTTGATAAAGTAAGTACCAGTCAAACACTGGAATCAATGTAATCGACTTATCTCCTTCCCGAAAGTGCTGGCCTTGTGTCAAAATTTGAAACTGATATTGAATGTACTTTTTTTTTCTTGCGCTAAAATTGCTGACAAAGCTTGATAACAGAGAAAGAATTGGTTACCACCTTTTCCCTTTAACCACTTCTTTCTCCATCACCAAATTTTGGTTAGTTACATGAGCACTGCACCTTCCTCTAGATCAGTGCTTCTCAACCGGAGTCCACATGACTTTTAGGGGTCCATATAGGATTTTGTTGTTAAAGCATGTGCAATAAACTGGTCATACTTTTACAATTCACAAAATATATCATGTAACCTAGTACCACTTAAATGCTAAACTCTTCCCAATGAATTCTGTTGTATCTGGGGAGAGTCATTTTCTTATTGTACCTTAAAATTTAACACACACACCCCTAAATTTCCACTAATTTTTATTTTTATTTTCCTAAAATTTTCGTTGCGTCTTGCAACCTTATCAATAGTCTTGACTGTCCTTCCCAATGAAATTCACCTCTTAAATATCGTATATCCAGCGTAAGACTCCATAGACCAGGCTATTTTTTCAATGGCAGTAGGAAACCAGTAGTACTCTTTTTCTAATTTACTTGTATGATGTATACATGCGGAGAAATAAATTTGGCTTTTGTGAAGATATTTTCACTAAACATGTTTGTTCTATTAATAAGTTTAGTATCGTTTATTGTATGTTTTTTTTGTTGAAGGAAGTGAATTGGTGAAGTTGATAGAGCGCCAGCGCCAGATAGAAAGCTTTAGCGGAATTTGTTCCGACACCTAATAAGTTCATAAATCTTTCCACGTGGTAAAAAAGACAATCTAGGGGCGTCAGACAGTCAGTGACATGGAGAGCTTTGACAGTCTATGCCTTTAGTTAATGATGGAGTAAGCTATTCCAAACGATAAAATAACTGGTATGGTGGAATCGGGTTAAATACAAGTTTGCGTAGTTCTGAGTTGTAATTTCAAATGAATAATAATAAGCGACGATGATGACTTGCAGAATGGAAATAATTTCACAATGAACAAGCAAAGAATGTTTACTGAGGAACTGTGCATGAGCCAGTTAGATCCAAGGAGGTTTTTTTTTTAATTTTTTACCGTGATATGAGCGGCGAATGGTTTGAAGTTCATTAGTGGAACAGTTACAGCAACTGAGTTATATTTCTTTCATATTTAGGTTACAGATACATCCTTGCTTAATGATATTGAAAATAATATATAGCCAAGCAAAACTTATTCTGAAGCTCCAATTTATTAGTGTACCATTTCTGTTGAATATATTTGTCTTGACAGAAAAAAAAAAAAACCTATGCAGCACCAAGCGCTTCAACTGGTCGCACGCCTCATTGTTTAACGGAACCTACTGAAGCAAGCCAGTACACTCGCAGCATTACAACGGGCGATGGCGAGGCTAAGGCATTGGGAAAGCCAAGCGCCCTCACGGGCATCACCTGATACCTCGCAGTTAGTGGCCCAATCCCTCTGAAAGTCTCAAATGCCACAGGCTGGAAGGGACAGTTCACTATCAGGACCCGATACTTCAGGTTTTTTTCCCGTTCAGCTATGGAAGAGGATGTGGGTGGCAGCAAAGGAGTCGCAGACTGTGGCGTCCCAAATGAGGCATCTACTCAGGAACAGAGGGTAAGACCATCTGGTCTCTTTCCATCACTTGTGGATAACCCCAATGGCTTCAGAACTGAGGGGATATTAATCCAAGCCAGGACCCACTTAATGATTAGGTTAAGCTCGGTGTGACGAGCGAAGCGACCTGCATTTAGGTAGCAAGATAGACCGTGAAGACCTGTGGGGTTGAGGGACCTAACACAGCGGCATCTCAGTCCCCTACAGACATCAGCTCCCACTCTGAGTGCAATGGAGATGCGGAGTTAATTTAGACTGAGTAGACCTCAAATGTTGGCTACAAGCAGAGCATCAATCCAGTCCCCCGAGAATTTTGCACTGGCTGAAAGTAGGCGACACCTTGAAAATTGATCAGATTGATCAAGAAGAGAGTTGAAAGTGGCACCTGAATGCAGATTTTTCCCATACTCTCTGTTTCTGGCTATCTTCAAATGTAACAGGAACTGACAAACCCAGCTCTCTCCGCTGTGATAGAGCTTCATCCATCTCCGTTGGAATTAGTCCATGTTGGAGAGGAGAGGATGTTGCCTACCAAAGGAGAGCAAGTGTGCATGGAGGAAAGAAAACAGGGAAGAGAGAAAGAGAGGGAGAGAGAGAGAAAGAGAGAGAGAGAGCGGGAGAGAGAGAGAGGGAGAGAGAGAGAGAGAGAGAGAGAGAGAGAGAGAGAGAGAGACGAGCAGCTTGTGCAGACCTAGACTTCCAAACCGTTTGGACAAAGCAACTTGGTCACAGGACTCTGGGGAGAGTTTGATATTGACCAAGCATTCGAGTTTCCTGAAGATTAGGTCGTCAAAATAATGGAGGGACGACAAGAATCTATAAGAAGGACTAACTCTCAGAAAATACAATAGCTTAGGAATTGACAAGTAATTCCTAAGTATATATATAGGAGATTTAAGGTATAATTATACTAATGTGTCCATCTGTTTTAATTAAATTAAATTCTATGTCTTTGTGCAACTGAAGACTGCTCTTCATTTAAATTGATGTAATGATTGCATTGTTAAATTAAACGGAGTTGCATGAAACGATTGCACTGCATTATCTCTGGATGTCTTTGTTGCTTATTTTGATATATACTTTATTAAAAAGCAGCGGAAATGTCACATAAACTGTTACTCAGTGTTTCACGTTCCCGTTCGTCGGATAGTTTTGTTTAGATTCTAAACAAAACTGTCAGACGAACGAGAACTC
>JAOPJW010000001.1:134840267-134850725 GCA_027122535.1 Octopus maya | reverse complement strand
GGTTTTGTTGGAGCTCCTGGAGTCTTGCATGCATAGCGGGCCTACTAACTGCAGCCTAGGGTACCATGCTATTCGTTCTTTTCAGCTATCTAATACTTTTCTGATTATTCTGGACGTGCCAAGGAAGCAAAGCTTTTGTAGCAGTTCCACTAGGCACCCTATTCCAATTTTCTTTGTATTCCTCTTGATGCCTTCTTGACCCAACAATAATTGGCACTATTTTCAGCTTCTTCATTTTCCATAGCCGGGCTATTTCGTACTTAAGAAGGTTGTATCTATCTATCTTTCCGCCTTTCTTTTTGACTAGTTGTGGCTCAAAGGGACATGCAACATCAACTGTATAGCATATATGCCTATAGTAGAATGGATTGATAAAATGCTAATCAAACACTTGGATCATGATAGTGTCTAACCTTGCCCATATAACCTCTTGCCTTGCACCAAACTTAGAAACAATTATTGTTGTTCATTGTCGTAACTGGACGTATTTTAGAAGCTCTGTAAGTTTGTTTTCTGTTCCAGATGGTTTATCTTGATCAACCAGAGAAATACTTCTACAAACTCTGTAACAAAGTCAAACTTACTATATCCCCACAATTCCTAGAGTAAAGAGATGGAGGAATGGTTAGAGCGAAGTGAACTCTTATTGAAAAGCATATCTAGGGTCTCAGACTTTGCTTAAGTTTTAGGCGGTATGACTATGTGAATAAAATTTCACTCAGAAATCCTGGCCTCAAAGTACTTCAACGTCTCGAGTAGAAATAAGTAATTTACCCTGATAGTAGTTTACCTGGGATGCTTGCAGATAAAAGTTGCGAACATCCACCAGAGCTAGAGATCTTATAGACATTAAAAATGCATCGTTTTGACGATCCATCTTCACTGCAAATAATAAATAAAAAGATACTCAAACCAAAATTAGGTTAAAATGAATTTTGATCCTGATTCGGCTGAAACGCGAGGCTGACAGGAACTCCGACGTAATATAGATACCAAGATGACAGCAGATGCAGGTGGTAGTGAAGAGAAGGGAGACTAGACACTAGTAATGTGCCGCACAATTCAAATTATCTTTAACAAGAGACAGTGACAGAAAAAAAGGCCTCCACTGCTGCCAACAGCACAACATCAACAGCGACAATAACAGTAGCAACTACAACACCAACAATAGTGGTTGCAGCCCTACTTGCAACAATGTAAGCGCCACCTACAACAATAACATCTGTAGGAGAAGAAGTAGTAACAAGAAATATCATATCACCAACAAAGTTGTCAACAACAGCGGCAGAAACCGCCTACACAGCAACGAAACGATAGCAGGATACTCAACAAAACCTCAGTTCGGTTTTTGGAGGACGATGATAGGTGAGTGCACATGCAACGTATCAGTTTACTCGACTGATTGGGGCGTGTGGCAGCCCGGATCACAGGATATATTTGAATGCCTACCTCGACAGCTTACTGCGATTTTCGGTGTCGATAAAATAAATTAGCAGTTAAGTACTACAAGGTCAACATTATCAGCTAAAATATTCCAACCTCAAAACTGCTGGCTTTGTACTGAAATTAGAAAAAAACATTTTAGTATTTAAAGTAGCGAAAGGGGTGAGCATTTATTGAGTGGAGGAAGATGATTATATTGACTCCAGTTTTCAATTGGTACTTGTTTTATCGACCCTGAAGAAATGAAAGTCAACCGACCCCGGGGAAATTTCAACTCAGAAAGTACTGACGGGCGAAATGCCGCTAAGCGTTTTATCCGACATGCTAATGATTCCAGAAACTCACCACCTGTAATAATTCATTCTACTAAAGCACAAGGCCTGAAATCTTGTGCTGCGGGGTTTCGTCGATTATATAGATCCCAGTACTTGACTGGTACTTTTATTACCGAGTCCGAAAGGATGATAGGCAACTGTTGTGCAATAATAGAAATTAATTTTGAATAAAGTTGAAGTCAATGTCTAAGCGTATGGACATTTATATGTGTATGTATGATCATGTGTGTGTGTGTGTGTGTGTGTGTGTGTGTGTGTGTGTGTGTGTGATATCAACAGGATTGGCGCGGATTTACAAGAGAAATACTAGAAAGTCAAAACACAAAATTTGTTCAGTAATAATCAATAAATTGTAATAAATAATAAAAATGGATTCCTATTTATAACATAATATCACTGATAATAAGTTGCTTTTCGACAAAACCTGGCTAGAATTTTCTCTCGTAAATTACATTGCAAAAATATAGGAATAACTTCGGAGAAAATTTGATAAAATAATATATGTTGAAGTGATAGAGCAAAATTATATATTTCTCTGGTTTTAAGAGAAATTAATAACAACTAATAAGTAATGGAGTTGATATAATGGTATAAACAGTGTTATTCCTGTCGAATAAATTGTCTAGGATACGTTTCTATTATCAATGTCTCTTAGGGAGGGAGAAGATATGGAACATAATGTCGATATCATGCTGAAAAAAACAAAATTTCCAACGACATCAGTGGTCTGTATGTGTAACCAGAGCTTCTTGAAATATATTGTTATCACATTTTATAAGTTCAGCTGAAAGAGTTCTTACAAGGATAAAAAAAAATTGTGTATGTGGCATAGTTTCATGCTACTGAAAGCTCAACGTGTTTTTCTAAGCGCGTCAGACTTACACAGACTGGATTAGGGAATTATTTTAGCAGGTGTTGACGTGAGCAATTGTCAACAACAAATGGCGACTTTTCCTTAAACGGGAGATTATAGGAGGATCAATAAAGTTTTGTGAACAAATAGCGATAGAGAAAACTAAATTAAAAGAAGGCTTAAACATTTAGAAAAAGCGCTCAGGATAGTTATTGATTGATGTAAGATTGACCTTTGACCACTTCATCATCAGTGACATACGCTAAAGCTGTGTTGCAACAGTTAAGGTACGTGCTCTATGACAGACAAATGAAAGCCATTCGATCAGCTTGAGTGATAGAGGCACAATGTAGTTTCAAAACGTCAAATACGTCTCCAGTGGATCATGATGATTGTGTGCTGCAAATTTTCAGTGACACACTGTTCGACTTTTCGAGAAGAGTGACGAGTGATGGTGCTTGATTGCAGAATTGATTTCAGAATTGACCCTGAGAACTTGCTACGACTCTTAGCTGAGTGAAGCGCTGGACATGCCATGTTTAATGATACGCACAACAGACATGTACAAACATGCACTGTGGCTGCAGCATCTCCAGAATTTTCTTGACAATGAACACGTGTGGCTGCTGTATGTCTGATGCCTATTTCCACAACTCATCCTTTGACAGAGCTGCAGTCCAAGGTCAAAACAGAAAGAGAGAGTTTAACATCTGAAATGTCGTCAAAAGTACAAACCCCTCTACTAATTAGACAGTGCGGTCAGAATCAGTTGCAAGCAAGTGCGATGATGTTCTTGAGGAACATCTGGGTGTCGACGAAAATCAAGGGGCAACGCTGCCCCGGAGCAATTTCGGACCAGGACCGAAGATAATTTCCAGAAATCCCTGGCCTAGCAGTGCTACCGGGGAGCATAGCTGTTTCAAGATAAACTCTATAGTCATGGTAGTGTCGGTAGCTGGGCCTGTCTAAGTACTTTGTTGCCGGTAGTTTGATCGAGGAAGCTCAAACCTGTGCATCAAAAGCCTTACATGAGCTCCGTGGCTAATGAAATAAAATCCTCCTTATGCTGAACAACTAGTTATAATATAACAAACACAGCACGACTTGGTGGAACAATGGATTAAGTCTTTTTCTCAAAACTAGGAAGGGTTCACTGGATAGGCTTTAACACAATTTCCGTTTACTAATATTTATTAACAAAGCTTCGTAGCTTAAGAGTTAATGATAAGAGAGAACAATGTGTATGAATAGAAAATTGTCGGAAACAAGCAAAGAAATTGTTGGCAATTTTTACATTAGATGTATTCGTGACCTAACCATTAGCCTCGTATTATGATTGAGATAAAAGAGGTATCAAGCCAACCAAACAGAAAGGTACCACTGTAATTTCAAGGGAGAACTTTAAAACAACTCTCAAAGAAAACAAGTTAAATAAAGAATCATAAACAGTTATTGTTAATGCACGTGAGAAGAACGGTTTAGAAATCTCACTTTAGTTTATATCTGGAAATAACTTAGTTGAGTCTTAAATATTTCGGTTAAATTTTATTGCACACCATTCTGTATTTTCCATATTATAAGAGCATTTCTGTCATTAGCAACCAATTGTAACAAAGAAGCATATATTGAATGATTTTTATGAATGGGACTTCGCTTGAGTGCGTGTGTATGTGCACCTTAGATATATTCGAATCTCATTATATAAAACTAATCACAGCGTTGTATAAGATGTTATTATCCCTTTAAATTTATCCATCGAGTTAGAGTAACGTATCCATTGATTTACTCACCTTACAATCTATCTATATATCTATGTGTGACAAGACAGAGAGGAACGTAACACAACCCTCAAATTCATCAAGTTTTGACCATTATTGCTCTAACACATCGCTAGACTAAGATTAATATTAAGTGAACTTGTTTATCACTTATATATTGTCTATAGTTTTCTTTCTTCTTTGGCTAGAATTTGTGACGATCTTCTGCACATTACGAATGTTACTAACTTAAAACTATGCAGTGGTATTCTGAGATCTCATAGTTTAAAATGTATGAGGGAAGCCTGCAAAGATGAATTATTGATCCAAAACCTTTCCTAGATTCATACTTGTTGACACCTCACCCTGTATATAACCTACTGTGCATTATATTACGAACAACGGATATTATATTGAATTGATGATGAACTATTCTCCTTTTTCGCCGCGTTGCAATATTCTTTCCTTTGCTAACCATAATCTTAAGAGCAAAATGGAAAATAAACTGTAAAATATAAAGAAACAACTGCAAAAAACAACATGAAAACTGTAAAAAAACTGCTGGTTGTGGTAGATCTTTTAAAATAACTTCCATTAACATTTTTTAATATTTCCATCTTTAAATATGAATCATGAATAACTCACTGTAGAATGTATTTTAATTTTTATATTAAGTTCTCTGCTATTCACTCACGTGTATAGAATACGTTCATTCTTTTGTTTGTTTTTCAGGGAAAGGAATTTTATTTGCATATTCAACTCATCTAGTGGTTGATGAATGTGTTTTGTAAATTTGTTATAAGATTCTGCTCTAGAGCATGTGAGAAAATGCTGATCATACAAATAACGACAAAAAGAGAAATGATTGAGGCAAAAATTCAACACAGTAATAATCAAAGAAACATATGACACCAACAACCAATAATCAGATTGAAAATTCGCAAAACGAAGACGAGTGTAAAGAAAGCGCAATACAATGTGAAAGTAACATGAATATGTTCTTGAGTATTCTGCATTTCCAGAACTTTTAATATACAAAACATTTTCAACATAATATAGTACAATATGCAAATAATTTGGACTGGAGATCTATGTTATATTGAGACAGGCCTAAGTACAGCGGTTACAGTTTGACAGCGCATAACTTCTGGAGGGTAGCATATGAGAATTTCTCATAAAAATCAGGACTACATAGCAGGGTCTTTATTTGATGTTGTGTATGATTGCATGCAGGACGCTGCGTATCGATGCATGCGTAAGTGGAGAGAATTAGGCATACTCAAATGTATTGTTGCGTGACTTGGCTTAGCTTGCAATAATATATATCTAATATACCTGACAATTCAGTGAAAAGCCAAACATTGAGAGCGAATGAAATCCTTGACAATTACACTCACCAATAGTAGGTGCAACACCAGACGGTTTTTCTAGACGAAATTCAAATAAAATGCAATGACAACATTGCTAAAGCATTCGACGGGAAATGGTATGTGTAAATGTTTTATTTTCTTATGTAACAAAACATTCACAAATATACATATACCTATTTTAAAGATATATTTCATAAAGATTTACAATAAAATGCAGGACAATATATTATCTTAAATTCAATGCGAAAATATATGTTCACTTCCTTCAATTACGAGGGAAACAACAAAGAGTAACTTTTGGTAAAAGCGATGTCAAATTTGATACATTCAATCATATATCAACTATACCAGATTCATTTCGGTAACAACGTTACGCATTTCCACACATGTTATAGTTTGCTATACGTCCTGCAAAGAACACATGTATTGAACGGAAGCAATATGTCGCACGTTCAATTTATATAAAAATACGTTTTCCTTACATTACAAGCAAATTCATTCATCAAACACTTTACGCGTGTCTAATCTATTCTCGAAAATTTTTTGTATTTCCCTTCACTCACCGTTCTCTAATACTACCGGCTATTTTGAAATTCAGACGTTTAAACGACGATGAAAGAAAAGGAACAAAACAACTGTCACAACGAAGCGAGGAAACATTTGACACCAACAACTGCTAAGTAGCACGTTTGAAATTCGCAAAACAAACAGGAGTGTGGAGAAAGCGCAATGCAATGTGGAAAAAACACGGATATAATTTCTGAGTGTTCTGCATTTTCAAGAATCTTAAACCATTAGCGCCCATGGTCCTTTTTTAACGACCAGAATGATAATCTAACATATTTCTGCAAAACCTGTATTTCTTTTAGATATCTTTAGTTCGTCATCTAGAGAGGAGTCTCATTCAAATATTGTAATAAAAATATTTTTTATAAATTTAGAATGAGATAAAGTCGTAGAAACAAAGATTATTGGTATATAAATTAAACAAAAGAAATTGGGCAGTAATCGTTTAATATACAACCACATTCAAGATGATATGGTGCGACATGGAAAGAATTCGAACTGGGGTTACGTATTATATTGTGTCGCTTCTTAATATAGCATGTATGGCTCGATAGCTCGTCACTTCTGCAGCGTAGCCTATGGAAATGTTTCATGTAAATGCTGACCAGGAATCGGTGCGTTTATTTGATTTCCTTTGTAGTAGCATGCAGTGTGATCATATCAATGTAGGAGTGTAAGTAGACTGTGTTAGGTGTAATGCAATATATTTTGCGTGACTATGTTTAGCTAGCAATTTCTAATATATCTGACAATTGACAGTAAGCCTACACGTTGAAAGCGAATGAAATTATTGCATATTAGACTCACCAACAGTAGATTCAACTTCAGATGGTTTTTCTGAACGAAATAAAAATAAACTACAATAAGCATGTTGCTAAATTATTCGATGGAAAACTACAAAATGTGTAAATGTTTGTTCATATGTATTCTTAAGTAACAGACCACATATGATCTGTGCAAAATGCTTTTCTTACACTGATACGCTCATAGGTTAACGTTACATATTCGATTTGTATTTGAATGGAGCATGATTATATTTTCAATAAAGATTAAAGATTATTTCATAAAACTCCGACGTTCACTAAACAAATTCAGAATTAATTGGCGAATCTACGAGAAAACACTTATACAGGAAAATATAGGGATAGTATATATTGAATTTTAAGTAACTCTATGCCATAATATCAAATCTTCTTACCTATGTGAGTTTCGGTTTCTCTGATAATTTCTGTGAAATTCAAGACGTAAATCGTTAACTATGTTGTCGGCCATTTCGCAACAGTCAAGATTTTTATTGATGTTTGATACAATTAAATATTAGCAAGGAGGTGACGCACGAAAACACGTAGATAAATATTTCTATCAATTTTATTAATATAATTTAACATGAAAATGTTATGTAGAAATTTGGTGATTTCTATATAAAAGAAATCCGCAACAATAAGTTATTAACTGAGCGATTATTTTTCTAGTACACCTCCCGCTATATATAGTAAATTCAAAATTAATAATGATGTACTATAACTAGTAATAATAGAGATTTGTTACATTAAAACGGTACCAAATTAGGAGACACTTACCAACTGTGGCTTCGGCCTCAGATGGTTGTTCTGAATATGGAATGAAAGACAATATCATCAGCATTTGCACCACATACAGACATAATATACGTAGACAGAGTTAGAAAGATAACCAAACATTCATTCACAAAAATATACATTCCTATTTTAAAGATATATTTCATAAAGATTTGCAATAAAATGCAGGACAATATATTATCTTAAATTCAATGCGACAATATATGTTCACTTCAATCATTTACAACGGAGGCAACAACAAAGAGTAACTTTTGGTAAAAGCGACGTCAAATTTGATATATTACAAGCATATATCAACTATATTAGATTCATTTCGATTCATACGTTACGCATTTCCAAACAAGCTATAGTTAGGTAGTTAAATAGAAAGCTAGATCTATCGATATAAGTTCGTAAACTGAAGTTCTCTCACCTTTAGGACGTACGTCCTGTTGCGCAACATCTGTGAAATAATTAAATTATATGTGAATTTCATGTTGAGAACTAACATATCAGTCTTCTTTTGCAATTGCAAAGCTTTGCTCCTCCATCCCCACCCATTTCGCATTGCATGATTCGCTTTATTCTTTCAGTACAATTTCATTGTATATATATGAAGCGCAGAGAAAATATATCGAAATATTTATTGCGATTATTATTTTACACGTTAGTGCGATGTGAATATATTTTCAGACGAGTTACTTTCTCTCAAATAAAGTTTCTCTCCAATTAATCAAGGCACTTCAATTTTAACATGATAAATTTACACAATACATTTCAGATGTAGGAACCAACTCAGTTTATAAGCCATTATATTGAATTGCGATAAAGTAACACAGCATCTCAATATTTTACATGCTATCGTTCGTCCATTACTTATTAACTTATTTCGTAATGAATAATTATTCCCTTTCAACAAGATTTTCGAAGACTTCTCTAACGTAACTCAGCGACAAGCATAAGCAGGAAATCACGAAAATAATCTCTCACTCACCAACTGTAGACTCCACTTCAGAACGAGTTTCTAGAAGAAGGCAAACGTAAATATAAACACTCAATACTTACGTCACACTATTTATTATGACAGACAAGTATTAAATATATTGAACTCGTATAGAATGAGTGGTTTTCAAATGATAAATTTACGAAACTTATCCAGTTACCCCAATTCAAGGAAACACTTTACAAACCTATCGTCATACTTTAACAGAATGGAAAATGCTTACATGAAAGAAATACTAATAGATTAGTCGGATTAATTTTGCTTTCCTTTTACTAACGAATTAACGTCGAAATATATGTTACATATCTAGCTTATTGGTACACATCATGAGAAAAGATTCTTCGGCAGCTTACCTGTGCGTGTTACTTTTTCCGTTACAACTTCTGTGAAATTAATGAAATATGTAATTAAATATTTGGAAAGATGCTTTAAAGCAGAATGCATAGTTATGTAGCGATTACACAGGGAATCAAATTCGCTAACTACGTCTTGTATATCTCGAAGTTTCTCAAAAGCCCTCGTATTTTCCGTAACATATACATGTACGAATGTTTCTATATATATATATATATATATCCATAAACACACCCACACACACACACAAACATACACACACAAACATACACACACAAACATACACACACACACACATATATGCAGTTTATTTTGTACTTTGTTGCACTTTTCACGCATTACACATCTTCCTTCTAATCACATGTGTAGACAATATTAGTTTGCTGCATCACACATGCGAAAAATCAATTCAGATATATATAGTCGCCATCTCCTCGGACATTTCCGCATGATTTTTATACTTCAAATAACGTTTATTTACGTAACAAATACGACAATTTCGTAAGTTTAGGTAATTATGTAATTACCAATATATATAATTCGGTGTGTAAATCAGGATATTAAATGGAAAAGTCACCTTACATACGAGTAAGAAATTGTCTCTTGTTAAATGTCATTATGTTAGCAAGCATGCATTTGTATCTGTCTGTGTGTTTAATGTCGTACATATTAGTTCCTGTTTTCTTTTGCAGCTACCACTTTGCTATACATCCTGCAAAGAACACATGTATTGAACGGAAGCAATGTCACACGTTCAATTTATATAAAAATACGTTTTCCCTACATTACAAGCAAATTCATTCTTCAAACACTTTACACGTGTCTAATCTATTCTCGAAAATTTCTTGTATTTCCCTTCGCTCAAGGTTCTCTAATACTACCGGCTATTTTGAAATTCAGACGTTTAAACGTCGTTGAAGGAAAAGGAACAAAACAACTGTCACAACGAAGCGAGGAAACATTTGACACCAACAACTGCTAAGTATCACGTTTGAAGTTCGCAAAGCAAACAGGAGTGTGGAGAAAGCGCAATGCAATGTGGAAAAAACACGGATATATTTCTGAGTGTTCTGCATTTTCAAGAATCTTAAACCATTAGCGCCCATGGTCCATTTTTAACGTCCAGAATGATAATCTAACATATTTCTGCAAAACCTGTATTTCTTTTAGATATCTTTAGTTCGTCATCTAGAGAGGAG
>JAOPJW010000001.1:134727451-134741628 GCA_027122535.1 Octopus maya | reverse complement strand
CATCCAGCCCTCAAATTCTCCTGCACTATTTCCAACACTTCCGTCGCATTTCTCGATATTTCGGTCAACATGCTCCACTCCACTCTCACTACCTCCATCCACTACAAATACACCGACTCACACTCATACCTTAACTTCTCCTTCTCCCACCCCACCCACACCAGGCTCTCCATCCCCTACTCCCAATTCCTCCATCTGCGCAGGCTCTGTGGTGACAACCATGACTTTGAGACACAGTCTCAACTCATGGCTCGCCACTTCATCCTTCGTGGATATATCCTCAACACCATCCACACAGCCCTTGCCAGAGCACGTTCCGTGGAGGGTGCCTCTGTTCTCTCTCTCTCCCCGCACCCGCCGCACCGCTACCCGTCTCCCGTTTCTCCTCTCCTACCACCCCTCCACCGTACCATTCTCCGAGCTTTCTGATATATAAATGAATTCTTAGATATATAAATGCACTTACGATATATAAATGAATTCTTAGAAAGCAGACGATGTCGTGTCAACATGGCGATGTAAATATTTCTGTTATTTTATGTTTAAATTTAATGGAAACCAAAACAACTTACATCTATATAAACAGCGTAGTTTCCCAAGATTTAAATACTTTACTACAAATAAACTCATTTACGCAATCATGCACGGACACTTATGTATGTATGTATGTATGTATGTGTGCACGAGTGTGTGTTTCTGTGTGAGTGTTTGTGTGTGTATATGTATGCGCAACTATGCGCTTTGATATATAAGTACGTATATTTGCGTATACAAGTGTGTGAGTGTGTGTGTGTGTTTGTGAGTGTGTGTGTGTGTGTGAGTACATACATATCCTTTGGGATAGTCTTTCTGTGTGTGTGTGTGTGTGTGTATGTGTGCGTGCGTTGTGTGTTCGTTCATTTGTCTCCGTCATATATGCGTGCGCTCGTGGATGTGTGTAAATATATGTTTGTGTATATATGCATAAATTGGTCAATGTTAATTCTTACGTCGTCTCTAGGCTTTATTAACAATGAAAAAGCATGTGAATATAAAAAGAAAGACAGAGAGAAAGAAAGACGGATAGATAGATAGATAGATAGATAGATAGATAGATAGATAGATAGATAGATAGATAGATAGATAGATAGGGAAGTAGGTAGGTAGGTAGGTAGGTAGGTAGGTAGGTAGGTAGGTAGGTAGGTTGATTTATAGACAGACAATCTCTATCAACAGTTGGTGTATCATAGTATATATGTACGTACGTGTGTATGTTGTCTGTTTTCAATTATTTGAAAGGTTCCTGTAAGGAGAAAGGTGGTTTCTAGCAAAGATATCAAGTTTCATCGTTGGAATATAGATAACATAAATAAATTTACATTTTGAACTTGAGAAAAGTCTTGCATATTTCTACTATTCCGCTTATAGATTGTATTTATGATCTGGAACTGCTGGTTGATTATTTTTTCTGGAAACCCCAGTTTTTCCAAATTGTCACTTAGGTATTTGTATGTATGTACGTGTGTGTGTATGTATGTATGTATGTATGTATGTATGTATGTGTGTATGTATGTATGTACGTATGTATGTACGTTATGTACGTATGTATGCATGATGGTGCGTACATGATAAAGATAAGGCTATTGATCTTGCCGCTATTCTGGATTGTATGGATAAAATGTTTTTAGAACGGTGTTATATTAGGAAAATAAGTGTAGATACTTGCTGTTGACCAGGGATCATGACTTGTCTTCTTCCTCGAGTTAGCCAAATTTGAAATGCATTTTTTATGCATAGTGGGTCAAAGTGAGAGAGTTCTGGTTACACAAGTTTTTAGAAACAATTTGTTTTCTTTTTCTTATTATTTTTAAACGTCATTTATTGTATTAAATATTGTATTAAATGAATTGCCACTCAGTTAATGTAAAATGCAGATATATGCTATCTATGTCTCGGAAGGCAGCAAAGATTTTAAGCATTTTTAGTTAGGCTGAACAGGGGAGAGTGTGGCTTCAGGATGAAAGTGGTATAACCCAACATACTTTCCTCAAATATTTTTACCGTGTCCTCTTTTCTTAGAATCGATTAGACATGTAAGCTATATTGCGACAACGTATGAGAGGTTTAGTCGCTGATGTTAGATTCATTTGCAAGAAAATGAAAGCTTTTACTGCTTAAAATGCTGCGCCTGGAGATACTGTCAGTTTTTACCAAGTGAAAGCATTATTTCTTCTTTTGTTTCCTTTTGTATTAATATAAAATATTGGTTCACAAGAAGTCACAGAAAAATAAGAATTTTATTGTTTCGATACTGAATTTAATTATTGGACAACATGGATAGATAAAGAAAATATAAATAAAGAATGTTTGTATGCCATACCACATTTTTAAAGTTGGTGGGCCGCAGTAGGTAAATGAAGCTATGACCTGAATTTGATGTGCGGGCCGTAGTTTACATCCTCTGTTGTAGGCGGCTTTAGATGTATTAGCTTAGTCTGAGAATTGAAACTTGACGCAGTGAAAGAAAACCGTTTTGCACATGTCATAATACATTAAAAAATATTTTGATGGATTTTATTGCATATCATTTATAATTTGTGGTGAGATATTAGCACCATAGGCAGGTTGATTCATGACATAATAGTTTAAAATTTTAGCAGAAGGACAGCTGTTTTAAGGGGATGGGGTTAGTTTTCTACATCGACCCCCAGAACTTGATGGATACTAATTCTATTGACCCCGAAAGGATGAAAGGCAAAGTTTACCACAGTGGGATTTGTATCAGAACGTAAAGAACCGGAAGTAAGGCCGCTAAGGATTTTACTCATCACACTGACGATTGTACCAGCTTGCAGCTCATGATGTATATAGTACTTATTCATATATTAATATTGTTGCTTCTCTGTTCTGATCAAATGTGTATGCGAACATTTAGTTCCAAATATGCCATTGCATCGTTTGTAATAAACATGATGTAATTCTTCGTATTCTTGCATTACATGTCTGCGGGGCATGTTTATTTTACTGAATCTGTTGATTGCTTGTCTCCATTACTGGTAGTATATGAAAATCCGGATTTGATAGATGGCCATTTTTAGTTAATATTTTTGGAACGAGGCTTCTAAGTGGTTAGTGTATAATAGACGTGAAATTGTGTTTATAAAGGGTTAGAGTCAGTAACTGCAATGTCATCTGTATATATTTACTGTTGAGGCATAAATTGCTAAAAGCGGATGAGTGAGTAGGTTCTTAGAGCATGCAGTTTGGGAAATTACATATTCTTAATTTCCTATTATTGCACTCTGCATATTCATAGTAACTTGAGAGTTTGGGAGTAGGGTGAAGAATACTTTGTGTAAGGGGCTGCAATGTAGTCAAATGCTTTGCTGATGCCGATGTTGCTTATGAGAGTGAGTTTGCTACTGAAACAGCCAAACAGCCATATTATATTTGTGTAAGATTTATGATGTGAGAAGAATGACTGTAATATGCTAAATTCATATTGCGAGCTTGAAAGAGGACTAAATAGGTTAAGGCGTTAACAATGAGATTACCTAAAATATTTTACGATATGTACTGAAGGATGAAGAGGCGGTTTGAGTTTGCTTTCATTTGATTTTCGAAATTACTATTACTTTACTTAGTCTCCTGATTACGAGAAGTGTTGTTTTACTTGAGGATAACACTGACTGAACGACGAACATCTCTTCAATTTCTATAACGTGTCTAACACTGCATTTTCCAGTGTCGCATTGCTGTTTTAAGATGGTAAAGTTGAACTCAGAGAATTTTGGCGTTTGGGATTTTCATTTTTTTTTCTTATGGAAAAAGGATATATGTATTTGCATTGGGAGCCCTTTGCATCGAAGATCGGTGATTGTCGTACGCTGACGAAGGATAAATATCCAGAAACCCGGGTCCGTGCGTATCACGTCAGATCGACGATGGGATGGATGACTTCCCTTTGCAAATACCGACAGGGCACAGAAAGTGTCATAATAGCCAACTGGAGGAGTTGTTCTCCTGGGGCTAAAAGCAACAATAGCATTCACCCTTCGGGTTTAGCTGCATTTAAGTGGCAAATATACTTCTTATTTTTTTTTTGCTTTGTTATTTAATAGAACATTGGGGTCAGTGTCATAATCAGGATGGAAAGAATATATTTTTCTGTTTCTGCTTTCTTTGTATTGTTTTGTAGGTGATTTATTTTAGAATAAACAACTTTCAGAACGCAGTCGGTGTACAAATAAGCTAACGTGAAGGGGTGTGGTTATAGTTAGAGTTATTCATTCAGCTAATTACTTTGTGGGGTGATTTCGAAGCTTGCATTGTGATTTAGGTTGGATACAGCAAATATGTGTCAGTTCACTTTTTTCTTTGATTTGTTGCATCACGTTGAGAATTATTTATGCTGATTGTGCCTCGCTCATGTTGTTTAGGCTGATATTGTCCTCAGATTTCATTACGTCGGCTATTTCAGTTGTGTTGTATGATTTTAGTTTAATTGTACAAAGTATGATTGCCAGAGGTTCTTTATGCAATCTTGAGGTTCCAGTTTCGATCTCACAGCAAAATCCATGAGTAACCATCTGAAACCATAGCCTTTGTTCTACATGTGTTTTGTGCGTGGTATGAGGTAGATGGAAACCATTCCGAATTTCATCAAATTAACTGTTTCCACTTTTTAAAACTGTCAAATTAACTGTTTCCACTTTTTAAACTTGGTATACCTTACCCGTTACACGGCTTGAGACTAATAATAACGTTTTGATGTCTTTAGGGAATACCACGTAGTCACAAGTATGCAGATCAGGTCTTTGATCTGAAGAGAATTTTGTTCCGTGATTTTTTTCTTCTTTTCTTCCAGTAATCTCACGAGTTTTACAAAAGGGCCCATAAGTTACCGGTCTACTTCCTCTGATTCTTCCATAAATTCGAACTATGATTTTTTTTTTTTTAAGAATATGCTAAGTGAAAAATGGATCACCGTCAATATATTAAACTACCAGTTCGTTGAATTAGCGCATAAATGGGTGAAATTTCACTGGCACCTAACTTAATTCTCTTTGAATTACAGGTCAACTTTCTCCAACAGACTCCTATACAGTTTCTGTCAGCTGAATTTCACTCATAAGTTGAGGTTGACTCGAGGCAATGTTGATAAATACTTTTCTGAGAAGAAACACAGTAAAATCATACTCAGGACATCATGACTGTGGAACAAATATATTAAGTGAAGTGCATTTTTGTTTGTGGTTTTGTTGCTACTGAATTCTGTGAACTATAATTTTGTCTTTCATCAAAAGTGTTTCCCATGAGAATTTTGAAATTTACGAAGGTGACTTTTGTCCCTATTTCAATGAAGGTTGTAAAAGATAGAAGGATGATGAGCAGCTGGTTGGAGGTGAATTGAATGATCATCTATAATAATAAATGGCAAGTTTGTGTGTTGGTGAATTTGTTACTTTAATTCTTTCGAGCTCTATCCAACAAACCTTGATGAAACTACACGTGTGGGGGGTTAACACCCATGCGGTAACTTACGCAGTTGGAATTTTTAAAAAATCAATTTTTAATCGGCGTCGATTTTTCAAAATCATAAAATTTCGGCATTTTTCGCAATAGCCATCGTGACGAAAAATGCCGAAATTTGACGAAAAATGTTTCATGGGTATAAACAGGCAGCTTATTAATAGTAATCTATTTAGCAATTGCTAATTCTTCATTTCAATGTGAATTGTTTTGATTTGCTAAAACTTATTTCAATTCGTTGTTTTAATTCCCTAGCATTTCAGGTTTTGATTAGGTATGAGCATTTTATTTCTCAAGCAAAATTTAGGCAACTTGCGCACTAGCCGTCGTGAAATCAATTTGAGGAAATCTGCCTCAAATTTTACGCACATGCACAAAAATGACGACGACACTGGTTTGCTACCAGACTCTGCTCAGTTTTTTCCCATCAAATTGGTCCTACCCTTTAATATAGATTTTAAATTTTGAAAAATGCTAAAATTTGACGAAAAATATTTCATTGCTATAAAGAGATCTTATTAATGGTAATTTATTACCGAGTACCGCAACTAGTTTGTCATATATTTGTAGTAACAAGGTGTGAGGAATAAAAAGTAATAACCGAAGCAGTTGTTCAAGTAAGCCTGATATTGTGAGTTTATTCATATGGTTTAGAATTTAAAGTATGTTTAATTTGAAAACGAATATGTAAACATGAAGTGTATTGTTTCAGAAACAGCATGTAGGAATTGCAATTCGGTGTACTTTAAACTCAAATATGCAGCATGGTTATTGTTCTTGGTTAAATGTAACTCACAGCGTAGTATGAGGAATACACGAAAGTGTCCTCTCATCTAATGACGTTGTATGGCACTGCTTTTAATAAGTTGTAGGTGGAACAGTTATTAAGAGTGAGCTTAGTAATATTTATGTATCATTTATGTTAGACAAATACATGTGTGTACGTGTTTATGAGTGTGTGAGTATGTGTGAGTATGTGTGCACGGGCATGCATATGGAATTCAAATACATTTCAGTCATGTGCGTTGTTGAAACATTACAGCTTAACAAATGGAATATGTGTTGACCAGTTCACTAACGGCATACTTCACAGGTTTTGTGTTATTGCTGCTGGTGTTGTTATTGTTCTTTAACTCATGGTCAATTTTCGGTTCAAGAGATATGTATGATCAAAAGCATTTAGCCCTACCAATCTTATACTTTTTCTTAAGCATAGTATATCCAGAAGTACATTATCTATTTTTTTCTTTGTTTTAAGACAATAGTGTGTGGTTTGACATATTTTCAATTGGTTGAACGAGTGCATAGATACTCTCAAGTGTATATAGCGCGCCACTTTATCATACGATTTTTGGCTTAGTAGTGTCGATCTCCAAGTGAAGAAATTTTGCCCAAACCACTACTGAATAATACAAATAACTGACATCGATGGAGTCATGTCAAAGATTATATATACAGCTTAAGCAGATAAGCCTACACAAATGGCGGGTTAAACTAAGGAATAGTTATTAAACTGTGTGATATATGAAAGAGGCTGTTGTCATATTATTAGTTTGGCAATTCTTGGTAAAACCGAATTGTTTCCTGTACTAGCCGATATATATAAAATGATATTAATGATTCAGTAATATTGCTTTCTTTTCTCATAGTATAGTTATATCAAGTTAGCTTTATGGTGATGCCTGCATTAAATATCATAACGCTAATTTAACGCCATAAATATTAATAAATTTTTGAGAGAATACGAAATAATTCTGTTTTGGAATTGAATCTCGAAATACATATAAAGTTATAAATAATAGCATGTAAATATTAGGTTTGTTAACTCTTTTTAAACAGAAAAAAGTAAAAAAAAACTGCCCGTGTTCGCGTCTCACGGGCAACCACCGACTTTTTTTTATCGAAACCGGTTTTCAATCCAATATTTTCATGCTATTTATTCTAGGTTTATCTGCTTAGTTTCCCAAACAATGTACACACACACACACACACACACACACACACACACACACACACACACACACACACGCACACACGCACATCTATATAACCATTGCCGGGACTAACAGTTCAGAAGAAGCATATATATATATATATATATATGAAGTTGTCCGGTCATGGCTACGAAACAAACCGGTGTTGCAGTATTTACGTCTTTGTAATTTGGCGGTTCGGCAAAATAGACCGATAGAATAAGCATTAAACTTCAAAACAAAAAATAAATCCTGGGGTCGATTTGTTCGACGAAAACCATCCAGGCAGTGTCCTAGCATGGCTGCAGTCAAATGACTGAAAGAAGTAGATAAAAAGGTAATAAAACATATTCGTACGAATGTATGTGAATATTTGTATGTTGAGTTTCCTAATATTCTCCGTCCAAAAAATACTACTCGCATGAAATTAATCAACTCAAGGAATAATTTATCAACGGTCTCCCAAAATGAAATAAAACTAAAATCTACGAGGCCTGATCAATAAATATCCGGTCTGGTGTTATAAAAACAAAACTACAACATGTACCAATTTGGCATTTAATCTTCTTCGGAAGCCACACATTTAATATAGTGCTGTTTCCATTGATGGAAGCGTTCCAGGGATTCGTTTTCTGGGATAATCAGTGGCTGCCTCGTCGCCATCACTTTGACTTCCTCGACGTCCTAAAACCTTCTTCCTTTCAGGCGGGATTTGATTTTTGGTAAGAGGAAAAAGTCGGAAGGCGTGAGATCTGGACAATACGTTGGCTGTCGGACCCGGGGAATGCTGTGTTTAGCCAAGAACTGCTGCGCTGAATGGGCAGGTGCAATGACAGCTGAAAGCAGATTTGACACAAACTTGGCAGACACACGTCTCATACACAAAGTTTTAGTGATAATGGACTGAATTGAACTGTAACTAATCTGCACATCTTCTAATAACTCATGGATCGTGATTCGACGATTTCTCCTCTCAGCTGCACGCGCATCTACGACGTTTTTCTCAGTTCTGTTTGTTGCAGGCCTCCCAAAATGTTCATCACTTTCGACATATTTTCGGCTCATACACTCCTCTCCATACACTTTCTGCAACTTTGAGTAGACTTCTGAGCAAGTATCGCCAAGTTTTTGGCAAAGTTTGATGCAGATTCATGGCCAATGCGACGATCACACGCTACACACGTTCCTTCCAAGCACTGTTGTAAACAGCGGAAGCGGAATAGAACGTTAAAACTTTGTGCGCATGCACAGCAGGGTTTCAAGGTCTATCTGTGTCAAGCGACTTCACTCTGCGTCCTTTAGCTTCGTTACTATGGCAACTGTCCGGATACTTATTGATCAGACCACCTATATACTAACGAAACAATCGTCTTAAACAGAGAATTATGTCTGAACCCAATGATTTATTTCATCCCATCAGTGAAGCATAACCTTCGCCGTGGAGGACAGAATAATACTAAAACGTGATCGAACTGTTTCCCGTACTAGCAAAAAGAAATGAAAATATAAATCATCGATTAATATTGTTTTTCCTCGATACGTAGTTATTTCCAGCTAACTTGTTTCGGTTCACTGTGTTAAATGTGTTAACAGTAACTTAGTTACAGCGTCAGTGTAATTATATTATAAGAAATAGAAGAGATTATATGGCTTAAGATATTTATCCGATTACTTACCTAATATAGTTATTTCAGGATTTTGTTAAAATTGATATTGTTCAAAGCAATTTGAACTAATTTGTTCTTATTTATAGTATTTTTATCTAGAATATTTTTTTTAGTCTTCTGTCAGTTTTAATTAATGTTAAATCTAATTATTCATATTTAATGATTTTTTTTTCTCAACTGAAAGAATGTTATCTTGTGCACATAACTTTATTCTTACTTATTTTAACATGTTTGAATATATTGCTTTGCGACCATACGGGAGCACTGCTTCAAGGGTTTCATTGATCAAATCATCCCAAGTGATTATGTCAGCCTGGTTTGATATCGATCGCTGTCGAATCTCTAAGAGTGATGACACAGAAGGTTACAACATAAACATGGTATTTTAAGAACCGGTGTGAATATAAACAAAAACACACACATATACGCACTTATATTCATGTACACACATAATCACATACATACACATACACGTACACACACACACACACACACACATATATATACATACATACACCCACACATATATACACATACACGCACACACACACATATATATATATATATACACACTCCCCACACACATATACATACACACATATACATACACACATATATATATATACACACACATACACACAAACATAACCGGTGTACACGCACAAAACATTGGTTAGCATGTGACACTTGTAAAAACTTGCACATTTAAGCTCGAAGCGAGCTCAAACCTGAAGCTATTTTACTGCTAAATGAACAGCTCAACCACACCCCATATATATGTGTTTGTGTATGTATTCGTGCCTCTGTATGTGTGTGTGTGTGTGTGTATGTGTGTGTAAGAGAGAGAGAGAGAGAGAGAGAGAGAGAGAGAGAGAAGTGGGAGTGTAAGGGAGAAAAATATTATAGTTAGATAGAAATATTCTTGAAAATGTAAAAATATTAGTGTGTCATAGAAGGAAGTAGCAACGCGGACTAAAAATCAAAAATATTAATAGCAAAAATATTGAAATTTTATTATTTTCTAGTAGAGAAGTTGTTTTTCAAATTAGTTGGAAGTCAACTACAGTTCCAGACAGGGATTACCAGACTTTCAATGTAACTGTAGAAAGGTTAGCTTAAAATTCATATATTTGTATATCACTAACCAACCTATCGAAACCTTAGATAGATGTACTGCGGTGCTGGTGGCAGAGAGCACCGTGCAAATATCAAATGTTATTATAGTTTCTTTTGCTGAATTTAAGTCCTGTTCTGTGTGATACACCGAAGATTTTGAGTTAATAAAGATGCATCTGTGAGCTCGCTGCACTTATTAGAAATAACAAACAAATCTGCTTTAAATTATGCCCTCCTTCTTATGAAAGGAAAGTCCAAAGAATTATCTAGTTCTCGATACAAAATTTCTGAAACAAATACAGGTTGGGCACGGTAAGAGTAACTTTGATCTTACGTTAGTTGAATGAGGCCTGACGTGTGGAAATAATCATAAAAGCAACAATGAAAGTCAGTCCTTCTTTTTGCATAATTCTATTATCACCACGCCAAGGTGAACTCAATATAAAATGACAAAGCAGAATTAATCTATTAAAAGCAGAAGAAACCAAGAAGCAGTAACAAAAATGTTGTAAAATGCAGATTATGTGATAAAAAAATTACTCAAGCTGCTTATACATAAATAGATACTATGAAGACAGCAATTGGCTGTTTTGTTGTCTAACAAGCAGCTGTCAGACTTGAAAATAGAAAAAAAAAACAAACATAATATTTGTCTATAAATAAGAGAAATATTTAATAGAAATAACGACAAAGAAAGACAGAAAGACACCTGAAAATACAAATATTCTCACAATACTTGTACTTGAAAACAAACTAAATACAGAGAATTAAAACATTCATAAAGCAGCAAAATAAAACGAATAATTGAACACTTAAAGTTTACTCGATGAGAATGAATGAACTAAAATACATTTACTGTCGACCAACCACCCTCATAATGTTTACACGTTATCTTTACAAACAAATGTTAACTCATTCATTTCAGATGAAGATATTCTTTTGTATTACAACTTTAAAACAGCCATGTTTCGCGAATGGTCTCTTTGTCTTGTAGAAAACATAAGATAAAGATAGTAATAAAGCAAGAAATAAATAATGGATGACAAAATATGCAAAGCTGTCTTTTCAGCGAAAAACAAATATTTCAACAGAAATAAAGTGTTTTATACACAAACTAAAATGCATTTGAAAACGTCACACACTGCTCATTTTATCATAGCAGACGTTAAGAGAGTTCTCTCGGTTGAAAATATTCGGAACAGACTTCGGATTCATTTAACAATCACGTTTTCCTGTAGACATTAACATACTGATCTTTACGCCGGAAATCGGCTGTACCATTCCGACCAGTCTGTTGTGCTGCTCTTTCAATTTAACTTTAACTTAGCGGCATTTCTTCCGGCTCTTTACGTTCTCAGTTCAAATCCTGCTGAGGCCAACTTTTATCCCTTCGGAGCCGATATTATAAGGTACCAGTCAAATACCGTGAACTATCGACTGTACTCCTACCCTGATGTTGACCCTGTGTTACAATTTGAAACAATTATTTAATGCTGCAATTTTCTGTAACTGCTCACCCAATAAATTTTATACCTGCATTGCAAGTAGAACTATTACCCCAGGAAAGTTACACTTCATCAGAAGATTGAAGACAACAGGTTGCATCAAGCTAGCATGCTATTGATTTAATATACGTTGAAAACAACAAATTTTCATTGTATTTCTGTGCTATCGCTTGAGCAATATATTTAATGTTCCACATTCTGACAGAGATTCGCAATAATGTTTTAGTAATTCATCTGAAAAGATAAAATATCATAAAATATTATAAAATTTTGGATGGCTTTCTGTTTAAAATCCCTATATTCATTAGTTTTGTAACTTGCTTGATTTGTTAATGTAGATCCTTTAAAATGGTTTGGCTCATATTTACAAATAGTTCATTTCAAGTTAATAATTAAGATTTTTCCTCATTAACTTTCCTCATTTCAATTACAATCGAAGAAGTTATGCTTGTTTCCAATTCAAGAAATCTAAAAATTGTATATTTTTAGGTGAAAATTTAGTTTGATCTAGCTGAAAAAAAATATGCTGGAGAAATTGTAATTAGCTAATTCAGAATAGATAAATAATAGAAGATCACACGATGAACGTTTAGAACAAAATTACTCAGCTCAACTAATCATTTCAATTTCCTCCTGAGATAAAACGTCACTCGCCACACGACGCAAATCTTTTGCAGCTGTTGATTAGGAAAAGTAGCCACTTCTCCGCGTTTAAGACAATAAAAGAATTTGATTTACTTCATATATGGAAATGCTATATTCAGAGATATCACTATTATCAAAACTACATTTATTTTCAATATATTAATTATAAATTGATTTCAGTAAATATATAGACAACAATACTTTTGTTTTGTATCTAAGAAAGAAATATTATTGAATAATGTAACTTGTAATAGAATAGAAAAAGGAAAGTATGAGTGAATTATGATTAATTTATCAATGCATATATTCTTAAATATTCATTTATTATGCATGTACACCGTGTCTTCGTGTAGCCTTTTATGTAGGGAATGGCAAGTGCTTCTGCATATGTATCATGATTCTATGAACATCCGATTTCCACTTAGTACGCTTGTATACGTATGTATACGTAAATTATATTTACAAGTAGTACGAACAAAGTAACTAGAACTGAATGCATCTAATAAAATAAATATATAATTGTTAAATCTTTTGACTTTTCCATTACTTTACGTTTCACGGCGGAGAGGCATTCTTCGGTTGGAATATCACCAAAGAATGGTTTCCAAAAAGGAAATTTGTGCTACTGGTCTGTTTTGCGATATCGTATATCATAAACTTAAAGTTAGCAGAATTAATTTCTGTTTCGGTGTTGTAATATAGAAGGTAGACCTTGTCAAGGTAGTAGTGTTTTGACAATATCTCCTGCATTTTGTTTTAAATTATGGTTTAGGGATTATTGCCGCGTGTTTCTAATTTCGATATCACAACAGATCATCACTACGGATAACCTTGGGCAGACGCATTCCACAAGAGGTCCGGGTACTGATGATGTACAAGTATAATTTAGTAGAGGGGAAACTGCGGAAACTCATTGTGCATATTTTAGATTTCAAATCAAGTATTAAAAGGTACACAAGATTCATGAGACAGTGTGATGGCATAGCATTTTGATAGAGAAAGAAGATTGCATAAAATCTAACTGGTGACCTTTATGATAACCTATTAGCGTTTCACAAATTTGTAATCAGAAATCGGTAGAATAAAGGTTATAGGTTATCACAGTTTTACAATCATGATCGAAAATCTTAAATTTATCATGCCAGGGAAATAAACTGCGAACTAAATACGAGAGAAAACAGTAATGGAGGACACTAAGATATATGAGAAAATCAAGTTTACTTTAATTCTTTCTTGTATAGTAAATGATCTTAAATTAAAAGAATTTTTAACGAGAAAAACAATGCTAAAGGTAGCATTTCCAAAAGCAGTTGCCGTACACATATAAACAATACAAACGCAACTTTAGATGAATTAAAGTGTCTGTAGAAAATGGATAATGAAAGCTTGGAATATACAACATAGGGAAGGACAAAAGAAAAGTTTGTTCGCTGGTCTGGGATCAGTTTAAATTAGATCTGGTGAAGAGTATTGTTGAACATGTCCGATTACAAACCATTGATTTGCAGTAAATTCTGGCCAACGAAGTATTTTGCGAACATTAGATATTGAAATCAATAATCTGTTTGAGGACAAGGCGACAATTAAACAGAGTAACTTGATGTAAGCATATACGACAGTAGAGGGTACGCAAGCTCCATTATCACAGCTGATCTGTGAACAGATCGTTAATTTATAGGAGGAAAGAAGAGGCAACATTATGAAATCACTCGAGAAATTTGAAAAGGAAGTCATTGAATGATGCAAAGGACGCATTTATA
>JAOPJW010000001.1:134439110-134449808 GCA_027122535.1 Octopus maya | reverse complement strand
CCCGCTCGAAATGGTGTCTTTTACGTGCCACCTGCACAAGAGCCAGTCCAAGGGCACTGGCAACGGTCTTGGTCGGAAAAAAAAAAAAAAAAAAAGAATTAAATAACTGATGTTAACAGAGAAGCATTGAATAAGAAACATTTGCATGAAATCATTGTAGGACATGGAAAAACCTTTTGCAACAGATACACAAACCACTCACTGTAATATCAGCCACAGGAGAATACTTTTAAAGAGAATCAATGGGCATTATTTCAAAGAATATGCAATCAGCAAATATTAAACTCCCAGTCTTTTTTTTTTTTGTGTGACACAGAAATACTAGTAAAGAAAATGGGTTTAATTATATTGTAGAAAAAAAAACCAAAAACCTAGTGTGACTATGCAAAGTCATACCAATATTAGTATTTGAGAATTTAAAGAATTTGTTAGGTTTAAGAAAATACTAGGCTACCTGTTGGGAGACTGACAGTTCAGGTTGTAAAACATTGAAGCTGGTTTCAATATTGCATTGAAATGAAAGTTAATTTTATGATTCAATTAAATATTTTAATTCATTCACGTCATCAAAGGTCTGGTTTACAAGCTCATGTTTAAGGTTTTATTGATTAATTACAGCATCTAATAGAAAAAGAACTTCTGGGATAAACTTGAACTCCAGTAACAGCATTTATGGCATATGTGCACACTTCTACAAAAATGCAAGAGAAATTGTTACATAATGTAAGCATAATATTAATGGAATCAATTTTCCCATTTTAGGTTTATGTTACTTTCGGAGTATTTTCCCCCATTATGCATGGTTATTTATGAAGGTACCCCGCAAAAAATCCCAATTTACACGAAACTTGTTTTATTTCATTTTTATTCACATTTTAGGAGTATCTTACTTTTAGAATATTTTCCCATTATGTGCTGGTTTGGCTGTATTAAATTACAAGCAAGCACACAGACAAAACTGGCAGAACTACAGATGTGTACCCCACTGAGAGTGTTGCCTCATAACTTCCAGAAAAATGAATACTTTTTAATGAAATTTTTTCAACAAATACCACTTATGTTGTAGATTCAGAGTAAATAAAGATTTATGGGAAAAAATTTTGTCAAGGAGGTAGGGAGAGGAGCTTTGGAAAATTCACATGATCCAAATCCAACACCTCCCCACTCATAACTTTCAGGAAAATGAATATCTTTTAATAAAATTTTATACAAATACCTTTCATGGCGAAAATTTTTTTGAAGGGGGCAGGGAAAAGAGTTTCAAAAAACCAGAGTTTTGGATCAGGAAGAAATACATTCAGAGGAAAGAATGATTTAAGGGATATTTGGCAGTTGTTTCTAGCACATCTCAAGATAACCCTCATTTCTTTTCACTCTCGAATGTATTGACGTTTTTCAATATTTTCCTCCCCATAAATACATTTATATGGTATAAAAAAAAATCTATTTTTTTTGCACTCCCAATTGCTTCTTTTTATAAATTAAAACAATGGAGAGCCTGAGAAGGTCATTGCTGGCATTTATCTAGTGATATGTAAATGACAATTCATTTTAATAGCATACATTCCTGTTAGAAAATGTTTTTCCTTACATGCACACACGACTTTGCTTAATTGAGGGTGAGGGGGTAAAAATTGAAATTACAATTTTTTTTTTTTTTGCTTATATTCCACTAATGGACCACGAGTGTTACTTCAGTATCATTCCATAAAATGTGTATAATGAGAGAAAAATTTTGAGAAAACATCAATACATGTGAGTAAAAACGGAGTGTGGTTTGGAATGTGCTAGAAACAATAACCAAATATCCCTTGAATTGTACTATTTTTCTTCTGAAAGTATTTGCTGTCTTTTTTTTTTTTTAACCAAAAAGGCTCCTCCCTTGGCCAAAATCAATCCGAAGTGGGATGATGAGAAATTAAAAAAATTTTCAAAACTTGTTTTCATAAAAGGATGACCCCATCATTTTGAAGGTTATGGTAAAATAAAGAGTGGGGAAAAAATCTGTGAAAACAGTAGTCTCAACTTATTTGGTCTTCCTAATCCCAACCCCTTAGAAAAAGTTTCCCCATAAATTTCTTTAGGATCGTAATCTATACCGTTGGAAAGGTATTTGTATAAAATTTCATTAAAAGAAATCCATTTTTCTGAAAGTTGAGGGGAAAAAATTGGTTGATGTGAATTTTCCAAAACTCCTCTCCCCACCCACTCATAAATCTCTGAATCCACAGCATCTAAGTGGTATTTGTTGAGTGAAGGGCAATAACTCCAAGCTTTACTGCTTAAATTTGTGGAAATACCCGCCCCCCCCCCAAAAAACGTGTATCTCAGAAACCTGTAGTCAGATTTACATGAAACTTGTTTTATTACATTTGTATTCACTTTTCAGCAGTACATGACTCAGATTACTTTCCATTATGCACCAGTTTGGCTGTATTAAATGACAGACAAGCAAGCAAACAATCAGTTTCAGCAGTAAATAGATAGACAAAACCATTTTCACAGGAAAAAGTAGAACAAAGACAAATGACAAGGAGATTTAGAAATTTGAGAAATAGTGAAACAAAGTGTATTTTGAGATATTTATTTATAACAATCTTCAAAATGATCATATGTACAGAATATTTGGGAGTTTCTGACAATGTGTAAGAAAAAAAAACAAAAAAAACTCTACATTACAATTCTTTCACATGCTAGAATGGGCAATAAATCAGTGATAAAATATAGAAGATTGTTTTCAAGTAGAAATGATTTCAATGATTTGGTGGCACATGATGAAGAGGAAGAGACCAAGCACTGACAGTGAAAAGCCTCAAGAGTTTTTGCTTAAATGAACATTTTGCATTAATGTGTAGAAGTTATCTTTTAGGTAGCACCCATGATTTTTCCCTAGACATAGATTTATACGTAAGAAAACCAGCAGACAAAGCAATGGAAATTAAAACTAGAGAAACCTAGCTTAAGAAGAAAACTTCTAAATTCAATAACAAGCAAAACACAAAAAGACACTCCCAAATTGCTTCCAGTAAACTCCCAAAAAGTTAATTTTGAACATGAGTTATGGTGATGTCAGTACATTTTGAACACGTAGCTTTGCTTAAATCTTCATGTATCACTAGTCTGCAAGCTCATGAAATTAACTGTCTTTCTTCCTCTCAAGTTCTAATTTATACATAATAGTATGCCAGAATCTGCCTCAAATTAACAAACAACATTAGGATTCAAATTTTCCAAGTATATCAGAATCTCTGAATAGATAAAATTCCTGCAAAAGAAAATAAAAACAGTTGTCAATGATTTAATAACATAGTAAGCAGAAATAATCAGCAGATAAGAAACGAAATTGCTAAAAACGTTTAAAAGCCCATCGAAGGTGTCAACATCAAACTGACTAAAAGTCAGTGCTGGTGGCACGTTAAAAGCACCTAATACACACTGTAAAGTGGCTGGCATTAGGAAGGACATGCAGTCAGAGAAACCAAACGAGACAGGAACCTGGTGTAGCTCTTTGGTTTACTAGTTTTGATCAAACTGTCCAAGCCATGCCAGCATGGAAAACAGATCGTCACAGGAAGATGATGATTGTTTAAAAACCCAAGTGCAAAAACGTTTCAGCTGTGATCCTCTGATCGGTTCAGGACATTTTCTCATGTGTCCCTTTTAAAAAAAATATTGCAATTTTACTTTTGTCTACTATTTTAATAGTCACAGGTTCTTAGAGCTAAGTATATAACCACCAAAAGGTAAAAACGAAGAGGAGTGAACTCCAACTCCTACTCAGTATACCAACTAGATATTTTCATGACAAGAAAAGCTAATGTTAATAAAACGCGAGTTGCAACTTCCAGAACAAGGGAAGTAACTCTTTCAATGACATTCACTGGAACAGATAATTGCTACAATCTTCGCCGTTTAATCAAACACTTATGTATTTCTCCTTCCAAATAGTTATGTTGGAGAATTCATAGGCTAACTACTGTTATGGAACGAGAAGTGTAAACTTTGGCTCTTGGCCTTTAAAAAAAGAGAAAGCTAAAGGCCAATGATACTATTTTTCTGCACTTCACATTGAAGACAAAAAATCTGACATGTTAAACATTCTGCTCTCCATAGCATATGTCATGATAGAGAAAACTTATAAACAGCTATAGAAACTTTAGCAGACGTTTTCCCTAGTTACTTTTCCACAACTTTACTTAGAATATATCACTATTTCAAAACTAGAAGCTGTAAAATAGTGAGTCTTGAGATACTGGAGCTACACGGGTTTATTAAAAAAAAGGTTCTTTCCTTTAGCATTCAGATTACTCTGTTAATGTGTAGCAGTGGTTCTCAACCAGTAACCATGCAACAAAGTAGTAAATTGGGGATCATATTTTAAGGACCCCTGAAAAATATTTCGCTTTAGATATATGTATTGCAAGAAGCAGTTAGGTTTCTTTAACATTTTACATAGTTCAACTTACACAAGTTAATGAGTTAAAAACGAAATAATTTTGAAGTTTCTTGTAAAACTAGTTTTAAACACTGAATGGCTATGGGGGTCCACCAGAATAAAATAGTAATCAAAGGAGTCCGTAGATAAAAAATGGTTGGATAGCTTATTTATTTACGTTGTTTTTAGCTAATCAAGCATTATCTAGAAGCTTAGAGATTTCAATGATGTGATTGTTTATTTTCAAAATGATATTGTAGGGTAGGTGTGATAGGTTGGATGTAGTCAGTTTGAATAAAATGGATAGAATATTTTGGCCGGTTTAAATGCTAAAGGGTTAACAGTTAAAACACATCTCACCTTTTTGTCTAATTCTACTTTTGTGCCACCATATTCTGGCAATAGGACAACATCACCAAACTTGACAGTAAGTGGAATAGTACTGCCATCCTGTAAAACAATTGCAAAAATAAATGCATAAAATAGCAAATAAATACAATATTGTTCGAAATTTAAATTATTCATACTATATTTTGCATGTAATCTTCAAAAATCGAAACAGAACTGATAAAATTATTTCATTTCTCAACTCTGTTATTAATAAACGCTTAGAATATCAGTGGCAACATTTTCAGTCTTTGATTTATTAGATTAGTAGTATGACATCTTTTTATTGAGCATACATAAGCCATATAAAGTACATGTCCCCATCAACAATGATTATCTCACAGTAAATGTTATTAATTTCCAGCAATTTACTAAACCTATTTGCAGCCTTTCATCAACTAACTTCACAACTCAAATAGACCATGCTAGTTGTCTTTATTTAAATATGACTCTCCATGGGTTGGAGAACTGGTTCCTTATCAAAGTTACTATCCTCCTAAGTGGGTTGACAGACCACTTAAACATTGCAAATCTGACTTACTTTCTACAAATATATGCCCTTCTTATCAACCAACCACTTTTTGTATTGGGAGTGTTTTTATTGAAGTTCTCATGCTCTCAGCAAGACAAAGACTTCTAATTACACTTTCTCAATTCTTTCACTAAACACTTTACAGAGTGTACTCGGTACATTTTATCCTGGCACCAGTTGCTTTGTATCCCTTAAGAACACCCTCACCATTCTGTATTCATTCAAGGTAACATACTTGAGGTTAGTGTAAGAGATGACAGAAGTGGATAAGTGGCAGGCTGCATGTGTGCAAAGAAACAGTCACTGGAAAGAGAGGTGATAAAAGGATAGAGTAATAGAAGCACAGATGAACAGATAGAGTGATGGATGCCACGCCTTCATTAGTCGCACAACAAATTAATGAATATAGGGAGGCAAGTGGGTACCAAAGACAGGGGAGAGGTATATTGGATCAGAGATGCAAAAGAATGTGTGCATGTGTTTGTGCAAATACATATACTGCCCAGTCTTTACAATTACCAAATTTAGCATTGATTTCACTATACTTGTACAAGACAATGGTCTTTTTTTTTTTCTAGCACTGTGTCACTAATTATCTAAGTCCTGTCATCTCCATGAGGTTCGACATTCTGATAGCATTCAACACTTCATCTTAGTTGGGTCACTACTCAATAGCCATCATCTGCTTTGAGGGCCCCACACTTCTTTATACAACTGACACCTTCCATACATATCACACACCTATAACAGCAGTATTCTCTGTTGCACACTACATCTGATTCTCCTTATGCTCAGCTTTTCTTTCAGCTCATTTGCACTGTTCATTCACACCGACATCAAAACATTCATGCTTCCTTCAACTCAATTTGCCAAACAACAGCTACATTCAGAGCCCATACCTCACCACTAAGCAGTATGGAACTTCCCACACAAGCAGTACACAATCTGCCCATCATCTGCATGCAGATGATGCTAGAGAGTAAAAATGCAGTGACACTCCTGATAATAGAAAATACAAACTTTAGCTCTGCCTCCTGGACCACATGCCACCACTGTTCCCTGGACAACCTTGCCTTGAGCCTTCTCTGGGATCATGATACCACTTTTAGTTTTTAGTTCAGGCAGAAATCGCTCCACAAGGACACTGTCCAATAATGGTAAAAATTTGTTAAAAGCACGAGCCTATAATAATAATAATAATAAAAAAAGCCTTATGTACGATTCATAAATTTATTACAAATGGCAGATTAGTAAATTATATTTTAGAAAATCACAATTGTAATACATAATCCACAGGTTTCAACATAATTAACAAGCTCACTGCAGAGGCCAAATTCCAAGATACACCTTTCAGTCTTTCCACTGGGAAGACAATCTTAATTCAAAATAGATTGCCTCCAAGCAGACTCATTGACTTGACATTTCTAAAATCTCATCACAAAGTCATTAACTATGACCTTTGAAGGCCTGCTGAGACCATGTAAAATTGATAGGTTGATGTTCAACTTGACCCTTATTATGAAGTTTTTCATCTATCACTTTCATTCGCTTCGTCGCATGATAGTTGTAAACAAGCATCACCGTTGTACAGGTGATGTGTGCAGGAAAAGCAAATAGAAAGGCAGATGATCTGAAGTAGTAGAACTGAGCACAGTGATTAGTGGAAGCATCAGATGAATAAAGCAAGCAACTAGATTTTGCTTGTAATTAGATGTGTCTATTTTCATTTCAACCGTGGGTTTATATGCCTTGCTGGAGCACCCACTCCAGTAAGTGATGGAAATAGAATAATGCCTTGCTAATTATTTCATTTTCTATGTGCAACAAATATTTTAATAAATCAGATGATTAGGTGCAGACATGACAGTGTGGTAAGAAGTTTGCTTCCCTATCAAATGGTTCTGGGTTCAATCCCAATGTGTGGCACCTTGGGCAAATGTCTACTACAATGCTGGACTGACTAAAGCTTCTTGAGTGGATTTGGTAGACAGACACTGAAAGAAGCCTGTCATGTATCTCCTTGTCTTGACATTGCACGATAGTCCCTAAATGAGCATCACTGTCACATGAGTCACTCATTTCTAGTATTCTGTGAGAACATATCTGGCCATAGGGAAATATTACCTTGTGCAGAATCAAGTGAGGGTTGTAACACGGATACTCAACCATAGAAAAACCTGACTAAGCTCTGTCCAACACATGCAAGCATGGAAAAATGTGTATTAGAGTGATGATTATGTGACCTGGCTGTCACTTTAAAGCAGAGCTGATAAGAGATAATCAAAAACCACCTAAAACCTATGTATTTCAGAACTGCATTGAAGAGTACTACCTAATAAACTAGCTTAACCCTTTAGTATTCAGGTTAATTTGTCAAAATGTAACATTTATTCACATTGCTTTGAATTAATCAAGCTCACAGCCTAGAGATTTTGATGATGTGATAGCTCATTTTTGGAATGACATTCTAGAGTAGTTGAAGGTCATATCTGGCAAGTTTCAACATAAAGCAGGACGAATATTTGGGCTGGATATGGCCAGTTTAAATGTTAAAGGGTTAAAGACAATTCTATACTTGTGCTGGTAACGCAATAAAGGCACCCAGTGCACTTTATAGAGTGGTTGACATCCAACTGTCTTGAGTTTGGTGCTTACCAGTTCCAGTCAAACCGTCTAACCCATGCCATCATTGAAAACAAACACTAAATGATAAATAAGGCACTTCATAATGATCCCACTTAACCATTTAACTTCTTCGGTAGAATGAAATAGGGTATAATTGCTTATTGACTAGGTTTGTAAATGTTTCATGGTTATAGTGCCCAAGGTGCTGTGCAGTGGAACTTAAGAACTGAATGTGAAACCATGAGGTTGCAAAGCAAAACTATTAATCATAGAGCCAAGCCTGCTGTTATGTAAAACAGTAAGACAATGACAGATGAATTATGTATTTTATTGTGTGTATATATATATTTCTTTATTGCCCACAGGGAGCTAAACAAGGACAAAGGGACATTGACCCCAGTGCGTAACTGGTACTTATTTTGTTTAATAGTCACAGTATTTAAGATAGGAATGTTTTTATTTTTTTTACAATGGTTCTCACATATAGATATATTTGCCAATGGCTGACAAGTGATGTAATTTCATAGACGTTTCTATTCTCTTTATTCACATGCTGTCACTGCAACCAAGGTGCTACTCGTTCCAGAATGCTGGGATCCTCCAACTTTCAGAAGCATACTTTATTATGTTACAGAGCTCTGCATGTTTTGGCAACCTAACACCATTCTGTTTGCAATATAAGCAACAACGTTCAGTTACCTATAAGATTGTAACATTTGCACCCTGCAGTTTCATACATTGAGGCAGCCAAGTGGATTGCAATATGTGCAGTTTGTCAGCATTCAAGAACTTGCCAATGGATCATAATGAAAAAGCACTGATCTACCACCACTGGTCCCAAAAAGCTGGCAGCAAACACTGATTTCCTATCGAACTGATCAATATTGATAAGTAAATCGGCCTTAGTTTTCTTCACATCTGGTCTATACAGTGAATTATTAGTCTTATTTTAAATAGATTAATAATAGGTGGAAGGGTTACAACCATGAGTTTATATAAAAATCGGTGTTTATGTTCAGCTTAAGAGATTGAAATATGAACTAGACAGAAGCGAGGTTGATGGGGATAATGCAAAATCTCTTCTTGAAAAATGCTTTTTTCTGATTCCTATGTTTCAGATACCGGAGATTGCGAATATGCTACAAAAAAATTTATTTCACCCAGTCTCCCCAATTAAAAATTCTGATTTTGTTTACTTTATCAAAGGGTAAAGAATTTGATTTTTACTTGTGTTTGCCTTAAATAATCGTAAATAATTAAATATGCACAATTTTATGAGAAACAAACAAAACGTTTAATGATTAATCTTATAAAGTTTAATGAGACTCAAATTTCACCCCTACCCCAATTTTAAATTTTGAACTTTTCCATCTATTTATCCCTATCCGTTTATTCATAAAATGTATTTGCCAACTAAATGCGCAGTCCTATAGAGGACGGTGTTACTGTTGTTTTTATCCCCCGGAAGACATTCATATCTATTTCTTTATACACATATCTATATTCTTATTGAATTTAAAATTTTGAAAACGTGTTCTCTTGCATATTCGTAATCACCGTCATCGAAAACATAAGAAAAAAATTTTCGGGGGTGGCTGGGTGGATTGAGGTGGGGTGTGAAATTAAATTCTTTTCTTTTGCATATTCGTAATCTCCGATATCTAAAACATAGGAATCTGAAATAATAGAAAATTAAGCGTTTTTTTTTTTTTTTTTTCCCGGGAGAGGTGCGATTCAGGTATGACCGAGTAAGCCCTTGAAAGGCGGTGCTCTACGAAAGCCGCGGTCCAATGTCTGAAATTAAGTATATGCAAGTCGTAACCTAGTATTCGGGAGCAGAGAATTCTTAACTAAGTTGACCTTTAAACTACCCTTATGAGATAAAATTGTATATGTTTGATATGTCTGAACTAACGAGAGAAAATCATTTAGGGGATCAAACAAACCATTATCACAAGTAATGCTTCATTATAAAGAGACTTAAAATTGTTTCCCCTAACCCAAAGGGCTTAACTACAAAGAAAACGTACGTAGATAACTTAGTTCGCAGATCCACTATTAGATATTATAAGAAAAAAAAAAATCACAGTAACATAACACATGTAGTAAATGAAGGGGAAAAAGTTTATCAAAAAGAAAAGAAAACGCTATTTATAATACTTATAATAAAATCAACTATACTAAAATTTCATTATCGGACACTATTTTTTAAAGATGAGTTGTGATTTAAAGTAAACTTTACAGAACTCGACACCAAAATTCGTTTTTTAATACGAAAAACACGAGTCGTTGAAGGTTACTCAATTTCATTTGCTCTATTAGGTTTTCTGTTGATTACTCCCTAAAAGTGGGGAAAACTGAGTAATTCTGATGTGCTTGCGGACAACTTCAATTTATTTTTTAATATTCTTTTCTACTCTCGGTACAAGGCCCAAAATTTTGTGGGAGGGGGCCAGTCGATAAAATGACCTAGTAATCAACTGGTACTTAATTTATCGATTCCGAAAGGCAAGAAGAATTTTTGGTAGAGATGGACTATATGTAATCTGACACCCCCCCCCACTTATTAATTTTTTAGGCTATGGAGATTCCGATTCTGAAAAAAAAAAATTGTTTGAAAAATTTCCCCCCCCCCATACACCAAGCAGGCTATTTACATGCTAGAAATAACAGTCAAATCTCACAAAACTCGGGTTAGGGTTTTGGACCAAATTTTTGG
>JAOPJW010000001.1:133191203-133205445 GCA_027122535.1 Octopus maya | reverse complement strand
TACTTATTTCATCGATCCCGAAAGGATACTAGTCAAAGTCGAACTCCGTGAAATTTGAACTCATAAACTAAAGCGAGAGTAATTGCCGCTTATCGTTTTGACCGGCGTGCTGACAATACGGCCAGCTTACCACTTGAATAACAATAATGATTTTAAATTTTTGCACACGGCCAGCAGGTTCGGGAGTGGATATGTTGATTACATCGATTCCATTATTCAGCTGGTATTTATTTAATTGACCCCGAAAGGATAAAATGCAAAGGTGACCTCACCGGAATATTAACTCAGAACGTAAAGACGGACGAAATACCGTTAAGTATTTTGTCGGGGATGGGGGGTGCTAACGATTCTACCAGCTCACCGCCTGTCCTTGAATAACAATAATAAACGTTGTTGAACATATAAGCTCATTGATAGACAAGTGCGATAATTTCAGCTACAAATGTAAAAAGAATTGACGAAGGGAGTTGAGATGTGTCACAGTTTTAAAGGCGCGTTTGGGAATTCATACTAGTGTTTGTAAAAATGGTGCTAGATGGTAAGTGATAGTTGTTTTCGTACATTGTCCCACTTATAGCATTTATGCTATATTCTTTTTAGGCTGACCATGTCCTCCGTTATTAATAATATATTGTATCATTTTTCATTGATTATTTCCTCTACTGAGAGCAGATCTGGTTAATTTAGTTTTAACAAATAATGAGTGCAATGTATATGGTTGACAATTTAGGTTACTTTGCTATTCGTTGAACAAGCGTGTTGTTTCGCATCGCTTTTCTTCCAACGATTATAGACTCAGTTTATATTTCTGTCTCTAATCCTTTAGAAGGATGCCAAAATAATTGACTTTCTCGATGCTAATTTTCCAATTACAGATTGAACTTGTCATGTCACAATGTTTCTCATTAATGCTCTTCTCTTTATCTGTTTCGTGCGCTTATTTATTTATTTTATTGATTATTGTCTTTAGAGACTGCATTTGTAAGTAAATTTTGTCATTACGATTACCCAATACCTTCCTCCTTGTGTGATAAATTTAGTGTAGCAGTAATAATTTTTATTTTGTTAACGCGTTTTACGGTGTGATAAACAACATAAATAATCTTATAGCTTATCTGTTGATAAAACACTTTACCATCCTGTGAGTTAAACATTTATTCTTGCTTAAATTTAGTATACCTTTAAAAGATATGTTTTTATCTGTCTGAGCTTACTCTAATTCAGAAAATAGAACTCACGCTTATATGATTTGTCAGTCAAGGGTGTCAAATAATTTTTTCACACGTATATGTATCCTGTCCCGGAAATGAAGGACAAAGGAAACTGCTGTATGAGAGTTTGGCTAAAAAATCATCTAGAAAACCTGACGACAACCGTCAATGTAGCTATTTATTTTACCAGAAAATAACAAATGGAAAAATGTCTATCTTTGGTAATGTACATACACGGCGTGAACATGAAAATAGGGAATGCACTAAAATACCCTTTATATAAACGATTCATGATGATAATAGAATTTTTAAAATTCAAATGAGAGCATGCATGCGCGTGCGGCAAGAGCTTTAACTTCCCAACTGCATGGTTCCAGGTTCAGTCCCTCGATGTGACATTTTGGGCCAGTATCTTCTACTACGGTCTCGCACCGAACACAGCCCTGTGATTTGCCAGACAAAAACTGAAAGATATCATATGTATACATCTCTATGTGTATGCATGTGTGTGTGCGTCTTTGGGTCTTCCCCCTCTCCCCACCGCTTAACAACCTCTATTAATGGTTTTACGTCCCTATAACTTTACGGGTCGGCAAAAGAGAATGATTGAATAAGTACCAGGCTTCAAAAAGATAAATAATAGAGGCAATTCTTCGGCTAATCATTTCATAGTGGTGCCCCTCTCCCATAGACGCAGTTTAAACGATAAAAGAATTGTAATATTCCTCCCTTTCTATTTTTACTCTTGGTCTAGAAAGAAACCTAAGAGCCTGTAACTTGTAATTTATTTTAACAATGTTGTTGCCCTACTTAAAGAAGACTAGTATCTCAGTTAAACAATCAAACTGGACGTAAAGAATTAAATTCCGTTTACTGTCTCAATAGGGTATGATGTTATTTGTGAAGATTCAATACGTGATTCTTTTATTAGCAGTGAGGTGTCAATACTGTAGTAAATATTATACTTGCAGATTTTAGATGCATGGGATAGATCTGAGTGGTACGAAATATTGTTGATATAAAAGATTCTTTTTTTGGTGTTAAGAAACATTAGCATTTTTCGTAATATATAAAACTAATAATTAATACAAACAGAAAATGTAGTAAGAATAAGATATCTCTTTGGGAAATATATTCCTTAATCTGAATTTCACGCAGTGACTTTTGTTCACATGTCAAGTCTTCTCGCCAGGAAGAAATAGTTGCCGTAATAAATGTTTCATTTCTTTGAGAAGCAGTGAATAGTTTTCCTTTGCTATAGAAATGATTTATTTCATTTTTGGTTGTTTCTATTTTTGCCTGTCAACATATTATTTTGTCCGCACACAAACCTATACCTTCCACATGTGTTCTTTTCATAGTCTAAGTAGTACATTGTCCTGTTTTCATCCCAGGTCATCCGAAATTGAGCAGAAGTTCGAACAAGGATGTTCTATTGTGTAACACAATTCAACACTCACTGGGAAGATTTATTGGCAAGGGTGTTCTAATCTTGATGTAATAACAAATCTTTTGTGAAATGTATCATTCTTTAATTACAACCATTGTGAGTGTGTGATTTTATAAGATTCGTTGCTATTTCTATCAGGGTGAACTACCATGCAAAAGCATCCTTGAAGGACCGTAGCGGCATTCTTTATACGAAAGTGAACCATCCATCATATACGAATTCCATCAGCGGTTGTATGTCAGTAAATGTGATAAACCGGAAGGAGCTCACTTCAACGGCTTTTCATTGTATTTTTATGTAAAAATAGATAGTTCTCTATTTTGTTATCCAGCCTGTGATAAGAGAGTACATTTTCCAAATCTGATTTTAATACAGAAATATTTAAATACACCTGGGCGAGTGAATTCCCCCGTCTTATATCTGTCTAGTCTCATCATAATATTTTTTCCTTAAATATATGAAAGATCTCTCTGGAGTTATGCGAAATCCTATTCAGAACTAATGCATTCAGTTTACACCTCATTTATATCCAAGTTTATATTCTGAATTCGTGCGCTAAAGTACTGTTTTGATTTATTCGCTATTTAAATTTTATTGTTATTCAATATATTTCAGTTGCAAACAGGCACACCATTAGTAAGTCATGTGTGTGCTTTAGGCTCGTTATCATTTCTAATACATCTATATTCCTTGTTTGCGACATAATTCTTGTTTAATTGGTTTTACAGTAAGCTTTACAGTGTATTTCTTAATTTTCATTATATTTCCAAAATTTAAAATATTTTATATGTTGTTCTGAAATTGGAGAGAGGAACATTAGATTTGATATTTCTTGAAGTCTCTTGTTCAGGCTTCCTCCTATTTTATAATAAATCAATAACTAATAATTATGTCAAAACTGACGTTACCTATTGGTATCAGTGATCTTAATCGCTTGTTTCATTTTCAGGATTATTAACTGTTCATACTGCAAAATATAATCTATAGTTTCCTATTCACCTTAAAAGAAAATGTCTTATAAATGGCACATTTATTCAATCACGATTCCTAATCCTCCTCGACGGCATATCTCTCTAAAAATTATAAACGATATTCACGGCATAGCTTAAACGTTAAGTTACCGTTTATTCTCCTCAGCGTGTATTTGTGCTAATAAATTAGAATGTTTTCTTGGTACGTTATATAAAATATCACTAATTTGATGCCTTACTTTTATTTACTTTTCTTTTATTTTTGTTACTATTACATTTGAAACTGAAATGTCCATGAACACTTATGGAAGGGAACTTAGTCAAAATAATATGCATATGTAAAATGAAACCTCTGATTTGGAGCCTGGTATCTAGAATATTTTCAGACCTTCTTTGTCAGTAACTAGGTGAGAAATGTCACCGGTGATAAGTAATGTGTGGCAAGCATGAAGAATGATGACTTTTGTAATGATGTAGTAGATGAAAGAAACTAATAAACTTTCTCTGGAGGACTTTCAACTCGGGATATTAAATATTTTTAACTTGTCATTATACCGACACGGAATAAGAGATTGTACATGCTTATGAGTGCAATCAGCATGATGTGACCAATATGCATGCAAAGCAAGAAGAGAATTGTCCTCGCAATCCCACAAACGTAAGTCAACAATAACAATATTTTCCATATTTTAACAATAAATATTCCTTAATGGAAACCAGCAAGACTTTGTTTACGTTGATTGCCCTCAAGTTCCTCTTTACATTGTACTTGAAATTCACGAGACCTTAACCGAAGAGGAACCATGATGTCTTATAGAGTGGAATCCGTTTCCCCACAACCTGTTCTACCATATCCACAATCTATGGGAGATTTCGCCATTCTTTAGTCCCAAATTTAAATGACGTATAAATTTTCTTTATAGACATGGCTGAATTTCAAAAGATTCTACAAGTGGCCGACAGTATGCGCAGCTGCTGGTATTTTGATGTCGGTAGAACGTGTCTCCTTCAATTGAAATGCTGTGCAGCTCTGCAATGCAAAGATTTTTGGATTGTTTCCTATAGAACCAATGAGTATGTGCCAATCAAATGTGTGTCACAATATAAGTTAGAAATTGTGAAATATTCGGCAGAGGGGAACAACGTTTAGACTGAAACACGCGATTGTAAGGTCACTCTTTTAAAGCAACATACGATATTTTACATCGAATGGACGATGCACTACGTAAGATTAAGTAGCTGAGTTCACTTTATGATTTATAATTGTCCGATATCATTTTAATGCTGTTATCCCGTCTGGTGTTCTGGTTAGGATTGGTAGAGTTTTGCTTTCATATCCAGCCACATGCTTAGTTCCATTTCAAGATTATTTAAAATTTGTCACGTTTACTACATATCATACTCATGTTCATGTCATTTCTGACTTCGTGTTCAATTTTGTATGCATTTCAAATGGCTGCTGTCACTTACAGGTATAGTTTAACTCATCGATATTGATAATAAGGTTTAACGCTTTCCCATATAATATGCAACCATTGATACTTTCAATTGGCAAAACTGTTATGGTAGTGTTGGCTGAAGAGAAATGTTGTCAGAATAAAGAATCACAATAAAATTCTATGAGGATAGGTATGTTACTATTGTTTCCCCAGGTTTTAAATGTTGTTATATTCCATTTTACTAAGACCTTGGTAGTGTTCTTTTATATGCGGTGAGTTATTTAATTCATCTTGAATATTCACGCTTTGGGCTTTGTTTTCTCTTTTATTTATTTCTAATTTATAACAGAGTGGTGGGGGGGTCAAATATTTCTGACATACTCTCCGTTCTTCTAAGATGTTAATCCTACATTTCTGTAGCTAACCTGTAGCAGAACATAAATGCCTGTGCTCCGCAAAATTTTGGCAGACATGTTATATTCCGAAGTTATGTGTGTATTGCTGCCTTTAATTCTGCTAATTAAAATGTTGCTTTTGCTCTTAATGATTAGTGATATATTTTTAGCTGGATGTTATTTTTTAATTAACTGATTGCTGAGGCAAGCCGTTGCGTATACTGTTTAAATATTCTAAACGTATATTGAAACGGTTTATCAATTTTGGGTGTACTCCAGTTGCTTGTGGATATGATCATGTCTTATAGATTCATTTCACACTTACTGCTAATGTATTTCCATATTTATTTCTGGTGAACGTTATTCAAGATATGGTAGGATATTTTAGTATTAGTTTCACTAATATGATTCTGCTTGAAGAAGCGCTAACCATGTACAAATTATTTTATGCAGCATAACTTTAAAAGTAACATATTTACAATCTTTCACTTACATCCAATATGTTTTCTATGTACATGGTATCGCATTTCATTAATATTTAATTTCGTTCTTCTTCCATGCTCAATTTTTATTGGTGTCTTTTTTATTTCCCAGTTATGAGAGTTTAGATGCTTTGTAAGGGGTGTAATATTTCAAGTTGCTTTCCTCACCATGTAAGATCATATGTTTAGTTTGTGGCCAGTCCAATCATTTTACTTGTATGAGTTCTATTTCTGATCTCTCTTCGGGTATTACAAGCGGACACTCACCAAAATATTGGAGCATGATTTATATTTTCATTTGCTTTTTTCGTCCTATATTTCGTACATAGCCTTTGTGCTGGTGGCGGGTATTTAATATAATGATGTTCTTTTTGTCATTTTCGTATATGCGCAAATCAACCTTTCGTTCCAATATCAATGGTCAATCATGCATTGGGTATATATTTCCTTCTGCACATACTGTTGCTTTCATTTTTTGTTCATCTTGTGTTCGCGTTAGTGTAGCTCGATATCGGAACTGTGAGAGAAAACCCGTGATCAAATGTGTTTCAGTTAGTGTCATCCCATCATTTTCTAAAGCACAATGTATCCAATATGTTCCTCGTTTTGACGGTGAAACGGTTGTTACGACTAGTAGATACAGCGAGCGTTTAAAATCATACTAAGTCGTCACGATTGTTGCCGCATATTTGCACTAATAATCGTCGACGTACAACTTATGATAGCGCATATGTTTCCTTATAATAATCATGATGTGAGTATTTCTGTGTCTATTACTATTTTTATTTTATATTTTATTGACCAGATTAAGGGAGATACTATATTTTTTTTTATTATAGTTGCACAGTTAAACAGAGATGTTGTAGATGGGTCTGATTGCTTGGTGATCTTTTTATTTTAAACGCAGAAACCAATATCCTGATCAATGCTGTGACATTTATCTCTTCTTTTCATGTCCAGCTTCTCTGTTGTTTTCAGTAAATGATACTGTCGTGTAAGCGTCTATCGTATCCGTAAAGAAGCACAGCACTGTGCACACTTATCTGGAGTTATTTTACTATATAGTTTAGGCTATTATTGTACAAAACCAGGATGCGCAACACATCATGATGTAATTTGGGATGGGTATAACTTATTTTCCTATTAAAATTTCGTACATCTGATTATCTAAAGTACGATGAAAAATTGCTGATATTTTCATTTCAAATGGAAAATGTTTTTTGTGTGTGTGAGCTCTGCATTGTCTATAATTATCGGCATGTGCCCGTTAGTATTTTATAGTTTTGAGTTGGTCGAGCGTTTCTTTCATAATTTATAGTACGGTGGACTGAGACCTATCATTGAGAAAACGCAGTAGACTGAAGTCACGTGATTACTCAGACCCCAGTGTCCATGCCGGACGGTTATCGTCTCTTAACTATATATGTGTTCTCTCAAGGATCTCTCAAGGATCTCTCAAGGATCTCTCAAGGCGAATACCGCAGTAATGGTCGTTCTAATAATATCTTCACATTGAATAGGATACAAAGATTGTCAATCGGTTTTAATACTGCTTCTGTAGGTAATATTTATAATTTGTGGTACTCGATGTCCGCTCATATTTCTCTTCAGAATAGAGACGGGTTACTAAATATGAACAATTTTGCATTTATATGATGGAGCGAGGTCACTACGTTATTCATCTACGATATGCAACTGTGCTTTTATAATGTGTGAAGTCATAAGTATCTTATGCTGTCTGTATATTTCTGGAGGCTTGAAAGAATCGCAAGTACAATTAAGAAATAAAAGGGAGAGAGAAAGAGAGAAACAGAGTGGAAGAATGAAATGGATGGAGCTATCGTGTGTAGTACAAATAAGAGATTGAAGTTCTGGCTTCGAATTTTCTTTTGCACTAAGTTTATTGAATTATATGATAAACTGTTAGCTGATACGTTTCCGAAGGAAGAGCTGAATATTTTGTGTATGAGTGCATAGTCAACCACAGCATCGAGATCTTTAGTGAAATTGATGGTAGTTGCGGTTCTTTTAGCGGAAGCCTCTTGTATTCAATGTCTAGTATGGCAGCTCAGAGTAATGGATTGAATCCGTTTTACAAAAGAAATCAAGGTTTAAATTATTTATATTGAATGTGAATCTTTCTAAAACGCTGGAGTGTGCGTATATGAAATGATTTCTTTGTGTAGAAATACATCATCTGGATTCAGAATTATTGTAATTCACGAGCTTACATCAACACAAATATATTCCATTTTATTGTATTTCTGTTTTTTTTTTTTTGTCGTGATTTGTTTAGTTGGAAAATGGTATATTTTATTTCTCTTTTCACATCCATAAAAGAACATTTATCCTGAGCAAACTCCAACGCTACATCCTTTGAGAATGTTGTAACTAAGTCAGGGCTCTTTTTCAGCTAATACATATTGTTTCCATAAAGTTTTAAGTCATCCGCAATGAAACAGTATGTAATTTTGGTATTTTCGTTTCCTTGTCAACCGGTGAGTTATCTTTCAGACGTCCTTAACATGAATGACAAAGGGTTTACATAAATGTATTCTATCGGTGATAACACAGTCAGTCTTTGTGTCTAATTTCAAGATGGTGATCCACCATGAAGTCAGGTGAGCTTTGGTTTTGATTATCCTCACAGGAACTTTAGAAAGTTGAATGAATTCAAGCATCCGTCAATGGAGAACAAAGGGAAAGGCTTTCTTGTAGTCTAGCCATGTGGTTCCTCCATGGTCTCGCACTTCTGACATCACAGTTTTGTCGATTACCAATTGCTGGGAACATCCTCAGACTCCCTTCTTCCCAGCTGCTTGTGTGGCTGTGATAATGATATTGTTTTCAGAATGGTCCTGGAGGAAGAGGTTTAAACATGCTCTCTATATTTTATACACTAAGTTCTGGCATACAGTTGGCAGGTATTGTTTTGACATGTGGGTAGTTCTTCATTTGGGGATCAATTTTGTCTCTGCCAGACCTAACCAGTGTGGTATGCTACTATTCCCAATGGAAGCTTGTCGGTACAGATTGATAAGATATGGTCGGTAGAATGTTAGCTTCTTGTACCAATATCCAAGAATCAAGGCTCTTTCAGGTGCGTTTTCTCCTGGAGCTTCTGAATCAGAGTTGCAATAGTTTCACCTTCGATATTGTATGTCTTGGATGTAACACAGGAATAATAATTTTTCGGCTTTCTTCCAACCACTGAGTTACATTCCTTCTCTTCACTCTAGAGTTCTCTCCAGAAGAAATCTATATGTCCTCGTGAAGCAGCTTCCGGGGTGTTTACTCTATTTATGCATTTATGTATGTATGTATGTATGTATGTATGTATGTATGTATGTATGTATGTATGTATGCAAGTATGTATGTATGTATGTATGTATGTATGTATGTATGTATGTATGTATGTATGTATGTATTAAAACACATTGAGAACCATATTAATAACGTAAGTTGCTGAGTTGTAATTTATTGTGAATACATATACACTGTGATATACTTGATTTCAAATTGGTAGTTGTTGTAAATAGCAACGGTATTTTTCATTTTATGTCTATTATGAGGCCTTTATTTCATGTATTTCTTCTTTCCGGCGTGTAATTAGGGATTTGCGAAGACCAGTTTTACGTTTTCATAAGAAAACTAAATTTATTCCCTGAGCCCTATGATGTGAATGTCATATGTATTGATTATTCCTTATCGTTCAATAAAATGATATTTGTGGGAGCTGTTAACGTTACCTTCCTCATTTCAAATGAGATTGCGTTGTGTTTACTACTTTTAATTCTGAGGGTAATGGGCTGAGATATTGTAAATGCATTCCTAGGGGAGCTAGTCTGTTTCAATTGAAGATAACTACTTGTCACACTTAATTTTGTCGTGCTAATTGTGCAATAGTAACGAAGTGAGGTTTCCTCATCTGAAATATTAGGAAACGCAGTTGCTTGACGATATTAAGTGAGTATTTTACTAAAAACTACGTAACAATTTTGAAGACATTAAGTCTAATTGAAGAGCAGCTACTTTTTAATTTTGTTTGCCTGTTGTATTGAACAGCAAGGTTCTTTGCCCGTTTTTTCTTCTTCATTAGGATATCCAACTTTCGTCCGGCAATGCAAGCAATAGCAATGTTTTCATATTTCTCTTTCCTAGAATATTATTTTCATGATTATGTAACCAGTATACATTTATATATTTTAATGATGGTAAACTAAACATGAATGGAAATTTAGCTTCCAAATCTAATATTTCCAATTAGTATCTAGATTCTTTCTTGTTGGTTCGGCACTATACATGTAGCATTTTCTTGTATGTCTTTTTAGCATTCACTATTTGATGGAAATTTTCAAGAGGTATCCTAAGTTTTTGCTGATGTGTAATACTTGATGAGGGGGCTGCTTCTAACTCTTGATTTACACGTGCTATCGTAGCGTGATTGACTTAAATTAAGACATTTCTCATAAATCGTGACTCGACGTGCGTTGTTTGTATTGCTGTTTGTAGTGTTAGTCATAGCTGATATATTAAGCATTGCTTTTGTTTTAAGTCGATTCATTTTGCTTTGTTGCTGTTTTGCGTGCATACTACTTTATTGTGATCATAAGTTGTCATTTCCTATTTGAAAAAGGATATTTTGGAGATAATAAGAACATGTATTAGCTGTACGCCACTATCTAATTGCTTTGTAAAATTTGATCTGCGATACAGGAGTTTTATTTGATTTTTTGCTGTTTAGGTTTTTCAAAGAGATATGTTTTCATAATCCATGTTGACAGTCAATCCGGAACTCATTAATATTTTCAGTGTTGTTATTACTGGATTGACAGAATCAATAGATTGGCCGATGGAATCCCATGATGCTCTAGGATGAAATCCCACAAGCGTCCACTTTTCCTTTCATCCCCCACACAGTCGGTAAAATAACTAGCAGCTAAGAAGAGAGTAAATTTAAACAATTGTTACTTCTTCAGAAAATAAGCTGCAGGGCTTCTATGTTCGAAATAATTAAGCGATATTGGCAGTTGCAATATGAAGGAAATTACTGGTGCCTGGGTGATATGCTTTTGAAAGTGTCGTCGCATTAAGATCGAGGATTTCTTTAGCTACTATATTAGCAGATATCCATCGAACATAGCAAACAAGTAAAAGGTTACGTATTAATCTGCACAGTAGGGAGTGGGCGGTTACGCAGGGAACATATAAACATGAGTGGTATCCCTGATAATCCCATGCCATAATCCAGATTTCAATCTATCCACTTCTCATTGATTCTATGTGTCCAGCATAGAAAGATTTTGCAATAAATCTGAATTAGTTGCGTTCTAAGCAATATAGGTCGAAAATAATTATCGAAGTAGACATCATAAAAATTATAGTACTGACAAGTCAACCTGTTCAATGTCAGTTTTGTCGATGTTACCACTGAGTATGAAAGGGCGTTATTAAACTGAAGCAAGAAGTGGTCTGGTAAAACAAACCGAAACGATATAGTGTCTCCTCGAAGGACGAGGACATGCAAGAGGTGAAAAGAAAGACATATTTGTACCGTTTGTGAGGAATGGATTCTTGCAGCTCATTTCATTGCAGACTTGGCTTAAATGGAAACAGTACTTTAATCTTTGTAAATGAAATATTATTATTCACCAGAAATTTTTACAGTAGGTTAAAGCAGCCTGTCATATGTCAGTTTTCCCGGGTAATTAGTACCGTCCAGTATGTTTGGCTTCGAAGGTAATCTGTTCAATAGCTTATTTTCGGACACGTACCGGTAAAAATGATTTTATATTTTCCAATGAATTAGAAACATTCCCTCTCACACACACTTGCGTGCTCGCTTAAGCACACGTGTAAGCGCTTTGCATACTCTGTGATAAATACTTCAGCCATTCATTCAGATGGGCGTTTTAAAGTTTGATAACTGAGTGTAACAATTTTTCCTCTACTGTGAAAAAACATTATACCTGTTTCTTTTTCTTAACAAAAAGAATTGCAAAAAAAAAGGTGAGCTGGCAGAAACGTTAACACGCCGGGCGAAATGCTGAGCGGTATTTTGTCTGCCGCTACGTTCTGAGTTCAAATTCCGCCGAGGTTGACTTTGCCTTTCATCCTTTCGGAATCGATAACTTAAGTACCAGTTACGCACTGGGGTCGATGTAATCGATTTAATCCCTTGTTTGTCCCCTCTATGTTTAACTCCTTGACGAAAGTAAAGAAGTAGGAAAGAATTAAAAAATGACATCAATTTATTGTCAAGTCTAGATATTATAATACTTCATCTTTAGAATCTCATTCTTTTTGCAATAAAACAGCTTGTGAAGAACAAGGCATAACATACAAAACATACATAGAAATTAGCTTTTCTTCGAAACCAAAATGTTTTATTAAATTCTACTGAAAACTAGTAAAATCTTTAAAATTCAAGAGACAAATTACGTCGTTGTTTATGTCTAGTTTCCTATGACTTTTCCTTTCAAGAATTTTCTTGAGTGCTGAACATCATAAATCTTAAGAATGAAGTTTCATCAATAATCCACCATCACATGCAAGTCCCACCTGGCTTCATACCTTTGTTCCCATTGATTTTATGTCCTGACGGAAACGTTCTCAGCAAGATTTCATGGAATTTCTCAAGATGACTATAAAAATAGTGTTGTTTCATGCTCATATTTGCTTCCAACTTTTCAAAGTTCTCCAGAGTGTTGTCCACCATTTTGGGAATGTCAACTGCTTTTTGGTTTCCCAGAAAGTCATTTACAACTGCCACAACTGAACTGAATGCTGCTGTTTGAAAGTATTGGGATGGCAAGAAAATAAATTTCGTTTTTCGCAAATAGAGTTTACGGTTTTTTATAATGACTTTTGTCTATGTTTCGATTTTTTCCTTTTGACATTTGATAGCCGTAACTTTTAGCTTACTTTAGAAGCAAATTGCGCATAATTTTGTCGACAGCTTTTAGTTCAGTGTCAATGTTGATATGAACGAATGTTTTCGCCATATTTTGTTCTTTATTTTATTTCCGCAAAAGCAAAATCCTGCTGAAGCTCAGAAAGAAATATATGAAGCTTGTGGCGTTGATTGCTTAACAGAACACACCTGTTTGAAATGGTTTTAAAAATTCCGTTCTGGAGATTTTTCACTGAAAGATGACCAACGTTCTGGTCGACTTACTGAAGTTGATGATGACCAAATCAAAGCTATAATTGAACCTGATTATCATATAACTGTACGTGAGATTGCAGACGTTGGATGTATCACACATAACAGCTGAAAATCACTCAAAATGTTTTGGATTCGTTAAGAAGTTCCATATTTGGGTTCCATACAAATTGAAAAAGTTTAATTTAACATAATGAATCTATAGTTGCGATATGCATCTCAAACGCGATGAAATTGAACTATTTCTTTAAACGAATCACCACTGGGGATGACAAATGGATTGTCTACAATAACATCAATCGAAAACGATCATGATCCAAACGTAATGAACCAGCAAAAAAGAATTCGAAAGCTGAATTTCATCAAATAAAGACCATGCTCTCAATTTGGTGGGATTATATAGGTGTTGTGTATTTTGACCTCTTTCCAAAGAACCAAACGATCAATTGAGATGTTCTCTGTCAAGGACTAATGAATCTGGAGGAAGCAATAAAAAAGAACGGCCAGATTTGCCAAATGGGAAAGGAATCGAGTTCTATCATGACAATGCCCGACTACACATGCCTTTGTTAACTCGTGGAAAATATTGAATATTGGTCAAGAAATGATGTTACATACACCATACAGGCCTGGCCTTGCGCCATCAGATTACCATTTATTTCGAAGTTTGGAAAATTCTTTGAACGGTAAAACTTTCAATAATGATGATCACTGAAATCGAACTTCCTTCAGATTTTGGCTGATAAGGACCAGAATTCTATGAACGCGGAATCATGAAGTTGCCAGAAAAATGGCAAAAGTTCCTTGAACAAATTAAAAAAAAAAATTAATTGATTAAAGTTCATTATTTCTGCGAAACAAAATAGCTTTTATTTCACTCTGAAAAAAAAAAAATGTGATTAGGTTCTTGATGATGATGATGATGATGATGATGATGATGATGATGATGATGATGATGATGAGGATGATGATGATGGTGGTGATGATGATGATGATGATGATGATGATGTTGATGATGGTGATGAGGATGATGATGATGATGATGATGATGATGGTGGTGATGATGATAATGATGATGTAGAAGAAGAAGAAGAAGAAGAAGAAGAAGAAGGAGAAGAAGAAGACGATG
>JAOPJW010000001.1:129721328-129731497 GCA_027122535.1 Octopus maya | reverse complement strand
TTAAATCTTCCTTCATAAAATATTCATCTTTCGTGACTCCAAATCTTTTTTATATTAAATTTCAGAAAATTTACATTATTAATAATAAAATATTGGTTTCGACGTTTGGCACTGGTACAATACCAGCAATTTCGGGAGAGAGGGTAAATTGATTACATCGACCCCAGTATCCATCTCACTTATTTTATCGATCATGAAATGCAAACTCTTTCCCAGCTGATTAATAACTAAATATTAATAAACGTAGCTTCCAATATGTTTTCCTTCTATGCGCACCCGTGCTCACATTATTACATCATATAGAGGTCAATATAGGACTAACTCCAAATATTTCTCGGTGCTCATATGAATGGGATATAATTTAGTGCAGTGCATTTGTGTGTGCCTGTCATTAAGCAAAATATTGAATTTTTTCACAAAGATTAATCGAATTAGCACGAATTCTTCTAGGTCATTGTTTGACCTTGTCTGAATTAGCAGTCAAACCTTCCTTAAATACTAACATTAAATTTTGCGGAGGAACACGAGGCAATCCAGAAAGTTACACAAAAAAGATTGGCGGAATGCGACGTGTCAGTTTCTGGTAAAGGCTGAAAAAGTTAAGACTCTAGTCCCAGGAACGAAGTGGGATCATACGCAGGGATATACATCTAGAAAATCCTGGAAGGATTTGTACCAAATTTTTTGTCAGTCAAAGTTACGCAAACAGCAGTACAGAGCGCCATTGCTTAGTGCTAAAAATCTCAGCATTGTCATCAGGATGCAAAATCAGAGACTGAAGCACGTTTCAAGGATCTAAAACTCAATATCCTCCAAGAAAAAAATCTGATTGGATGCGTCTTCAAAACAAAACTAGACCTCCTCATCTCAAGGGTTCTGGATGATCCTACCTCAAATGAGGGCAGCAACATCAAACTCTCTCATTCACCAAATACCACATACTAGAAATGGTTTAAAATAGTGCAAGTGTAGCAAAGCAAAGGGCAGTGCCCTGGCATGGCCGCAGCTCTCGAGCTAAAAATAGTGAAAGAAAAACACGCACTTGAAACAGCCTTAGATTGAAATAGCGCATGGTTTCGTAGTTAGGAAATTTGGCTCAGAGTTGTAACATCGTAGGTTTGATATCTGGCGATATGGTGTGTCCTTGAGCAAGACACTTTATTTCACATTGCTCCAGTTCACTCCGCTGAGAAAAGTGAGTTGTATCAGTATTTCAAATGGCCAGCCTCGTCACATTCGGGATCACACTGAACTACGTTATAGGTACGTGTATCAGTGAAGCACCCAGCCACTTGCAAGTTAATTTCCGTTGGTCGGTTCAACTGGAACCTTTATCGTCGTAACCGACGAGTGCCAGTTCATATACATTTATAACGTGTATGCAAACGTAGAACGGCATCAGGCTGTAATATTTTGCACCAGAGAAAACACAGGTCCTTCTAAAAAACATAGATGTTCACCCGGAACGCCAGGTAGATCGCAAAACACTATTCACTATTCTTTCTATTACAAAGAATAAGCTTTGGGGTCGATTTGCTCGACTATGAAGGCGGTGCTCCGGCATGGCCGCAGTCAAATAACTGAAACGAGTAAAAGAGTATATATACACATACATGAGAATAAGCATATTAAAAGGAGTCCGTGGGGAAAACTCATTTAAATAAAAGAGGGTCCCGAGTAGTGAAAATGTTTGGAACCAACCATGGCTATAGCGTATACTGAAACAAGACTAATGTGAAAGGATTGGTGGATAGCAAAAAAAAAGTAACATCCTTATATTTGAAGGTAAACACAATGAGAAAAAATTGGATCAGGGGCTCCTAGAAACAGTTGTTAAATATAGCGTTGTGACAACAAACAGGAGAAATATTGGATTATTAGAAATTGTCTCAAATTTTGGCACAAGGTGACTAGTTTTAAGGGGAAGAGATAGTCGTTTACATCAACCTCAGTACTGGACTGGCACTTTATTTTATCGATCCTGGAGAAATGAAAGTCAAAGTTGCCATTTAAACTGAGATTGTAACTAGTTAGAAGAAATGCTGTTATACATTTTGTCGGGCACTCTAACGATTCTCCCAAACAACACAAACTAATTATAGAAAATGCAACACATCAAGAGAAACCTTCATGAACAATATAACCTTCACTCGGAAAGATATATATTAACCAGATATATTTTATTTTCATCCCTCTACAATAAGTAAAGCCAAATCTCGAGTTTTTTTTTTTTTTTTTTCATGAACTAAAAATTACACTAAAATCGGCGAAAAGAACCAAAATGTACGAATAAAATATAATCTTTGAATATTCAAGAGCCCGAACATCAGACCAGTATTAAAAGCATAGATAGAAGGAAATTCGTGCCTTTATTATTATTAGATGTAAATGTGCTGGAATTAAGAGGATCCATTGAAGAAATAATAACAACAGCTAACAAGAATTCCATGTAAAAGGAAGAAAGCTGAGAAACCTTTTGATAAATAATGATATTTTAATCAATTGTGATGAAAGAAGAGATCTGAAACAGAAACTATATGAAAACGAAACGGCAGAAATGGAATATAGATTAGCCTATAGGAGAGTGAAAAAGAAAGGCAGTAAAAGCTATGAAAGCGGTGAAGAAATAGAACGATATAGAGTATGTTACTGGTGGGAAACATACCAATCGGCAAAAGATCTACCAAAATGAAAGGTACCTAAAAACCAAGTTGTTGAGGATAAATATGCAAGTCTACTAAAGAAGGCAAATGCAGAAAGTGATAGACAGATAGAATACTGAGAGAAACTTGACAGCTATAAACCAGAGGTAGATAGTAATGTACTAAAGCAATTAAGAAAAGAAACTCCTTTTAATATACAACAAGAGCGAGAAATTACATGAGAAGTTACATCAGCAATTAGGAAACTAAAATTTAATTACTAACCTGAAACAGATAATATAAATGATTTTGACACAGATTTGTTATAAATACTAGGAACCAATAAGCCGGAGATTAACCCAGGCTTCATGGCGCATGAGTGACTGAATTTACAATACTCCCTCACTGAACTCGACGCCGGTGCGTCACACGATTAACTTCCCAACTACAACTGGAACTCATATGTAGCTGAGTGAACACGAGCAATGTGAAATGAAGTGTTCTGCTAAGGAACACAAAGTTCTGCCCGGTCTGGGAATCGAAGCCATTATCTTGCGATCGTGAGTGCAACATAATAAACACTAGGCAGAACAGTTAAAAAGAAAGGTGAAACTATCGGTAAGATTCTTTGTAAAATTTATAATAGTGCTATGCCTACTGAGGGTGGCCCGGTAAATGGACAGAATTAATTCTTATACCACTTGTGAAAAGGGAAACGCATAAAAACTTAATCAACCTTTCAAGCAAGACTTTTCTGATGTTAAACATTGTCCAATAGAAATATTTATTTCTTTATTGCCCACGGGAATACTGTTTGACCAGTACAGTTAGCGTTTTCGGTAGCGGCAGCCTGGAGGAGGGTAATTTTCTCTTCCTGTTTGATTAGGACTGCCGCCACAAACCACATAGGATTCACTTCCGGTGGGACCTTGGAGATTTTAATTCTGGACGTTTTTATCCCCATATAGGTGGGGATGAGCGCTACGTCGTCCGTTTTCAACGTTTCTCCTGAATGTTTTTGTGCTATTTCTTTGTTGGTAAACCTTACTTCCACCGTACCAAATTTCCTGCCTCTTGTCAGATAAACTACGACGCTCCAAATTTGCTTTAAGCACTTCTCTATCTTCTCAATCTTTCAATTTTTCTTTTCTGCAAACAGTAAGTTTTAAATATTATTGTTTTCTATTTTTCTTCTCGTAGTAATTGCTCCGGTGGTTGTACTTTAACCACGTTATCGCTTATTTACATCATTTCAGTATATTTCATAAAATCGCACTTATTCGTCGAAAGAAGCCGGGTTCCACCCCCAGCTGCCAACGCAAAACTATTTTTTTCTTTTTTGGGGTTGTTCCCTTTGGATGCTAGGTGCATCAATTATTCTTTTGGACACAGTAGTTTTGTTTTTTGGCAAACTAGGGTATTCTTCTAGTGAAAGTTCTGACGAGCTTTCAGACACATCTCCAAATAACCCATACATTTTGTTATTCTTTTTTGCAACGGGGTAATCCATTATTTCTTTGCTCGTAGTTGGCTCCTCGCCAGACAACATGCAATTCTTCGCTAGACAACATTCTTCCCCCCAACAAGGGAATGAACAACGCGTGCTTTCTACAAGCACTTAGTGTTTCCAAATGAAAACTCCAATGGCTACGAAATTCAAAAATTTAAACAGCAGTGATTAGAAATAGCAATTATTATAAATAATAACACCAAGAAGCAGAAATTTTCACTACGAACACATATGCGACGCATAACAAACAAAACTCACGGAGGCGTTATACTGCTAAGCAGTTCGACCGGCGTGCTAACGTTTCTACAAGGTCACCGCCCTATGTCGAATAGAAATATTAAGTATAAAAATAACATACTGGTGAGGAAAAAAAACTTTCTCAAGATTTGTTGCATTACTATTCTATTAGAAAAATACATTAAGCACTAGTCAGACTATTACTACAATTCCATTGACTTAAAACAAAGAACTTTGACAGTGTGGCATGGCGTACAATGGCTTTCTTATAAGAAAATATAACGCCAGCCTACCAATCGTATTTATTACCAAGACATATGAACAGTTTAGATTTAATTAGAAATACCCCAAGCAGGTTGTTTAGAACGACTGCTGGTGTCAAATTTATAGTCTTTCACTTAGACATTTCAATGTATTTCTGTAATCCATAAAAGCAGAAATCTTTGAGTCTTTAGAAAGAACTGCTATAGAAGATAGAGAAGTCAGCAGTGAATACTTTTTTGCCGATGATATTTATTAGGATAAGTATTTAATAGGATAATAATAATCAATGAACGAACATCTAATTTGATAAACTATGGAATAGGAATAAGTATTCGTTTCAAATTGTGGCACAAGGCCAGCAATTGTGGAGAAAACGGAAAGTAGATGACATCGACCCCATTACTCAACCGGTACTTATTTTATCGAGCTTGAAAAGATGAAAAGCAAAATCGATCATGGCGGAATTTGAACTCAGAATTTAAAGAGGGACAAAATGCACCGAAGCCTTTTGCGCGACGCGGTAACGATTCTGCCATATCGCTGTCTTAATTAAGAATAAATATTGAGATTCCAAAATTATAAATGATTAATAGTAATGAAAAAATACCCAGTCAAATTGATACAGCGTAGAATATGTTCAGACAAGTTAAATGGTTATGAAAAATAAAAACAAGAACGGAAGATATAAGCTCAACGAATTAAGTAAAATGCTAGACTGTTGCAGCTACAACGACTTAACTAAAATTAAGCTGTTTGGGGAAAAAGCGATTTTAATAACAAAAAAATTCAGTTTAAGAGCAATAGTAATTTTAACTGCACTAGATCGGTGCTAATCATGCATGTTGGGTGCTGAGAGTGAGAAAAAGATCATGACCACTGTTATGAAATGCTTTGCATTCCATATACAAAACGCCGAACTAATGAATGATAAGAAAAAAATTATCGGGAAGAATGCGAACCGCAAAATTTATTTATTGTCCTCCAAAGTAAAATAGAGGTTGAAGAATATACACGACATTTTTGGCAGTATTCAGAAAGTTTGAATTTTAGCGTGGAGAAAAATTGAGCAGAAGAGAAATATGATTTTACAGATGTTGAATCTATATGATATGGTTTCTTATAAGGTCATTATTTTTAAGGAATACTGCTCAGACTAAAACATGTGCCAACACCATACTTCCTATCATCGTCAAAAGCATCCCAGGAGTCAATTAAAAGCACTGTTGACTTGCTCAACAACCTTATCGAAAGAATAGAATTTGAGTTCTACAAGGTAGAATTAATTTTTTTTTTTTTTTTTAATGCTGCCTCACTGAACATCAATGAATAACACAAACATTTAAAATAGAGGTTGGAAACCATGCAGAAAAATCAGTCGGATCATACTTTGGTAAAAAAAAAAATTCTTTTATAATTTCTGAGACAAGGTGGAAATTATCAAATATGCAGGAAGATTCTTGCAAATAGTATTTCCTTATGACTGGCGAATTTTCAAGTCTGAATGAGCAGAGGGAAAAAATGGTTGTAACAAGAATGGATAAAGCCAAAGTTTTACGCTGGAAAATACTAAGGTTGTAATGGAAGCCATTACTACTTCTCAACTTGCCAAAAACCATGTTTTGGCAGATTAAGAGATATTGTTTTCGGCTTTTCTTTTTATCCTTTTTTCTTTCTCTTGCATTGTATAAAACAATGTTTTATTCTATAATTCCTTTGACATGGCTACTAACATATCTGATAAGCTGCTTTTGTGCATTTGCTATAATTTTAACAAATATTTCAACTCAGACACTTTTGTGTCCTAACTACGACCTGCATCCAATCAAATGAATATTCAGATATAGATTATAAGTTAAAGCCACACAATTTTCTACACTGTAGTAATTTCTTTAAGCCAGAAGGCTGCAAAACAGTAGTAGCAGTCAACCATCCAACCAATTGAAGAGCTTCTAGGTAATAGTTTGACTTGGTGGAATAGCAACCAAATTTCCCTCAAATAAGGCTATCGTTTTGAAAAAATGTTTGGACACAATGGAAAATATATTTCCTCGCTGCACGCAAAAGAGACAGCATATTAGAACGTGTTGAATATCGATCAGAATTAGCTGAAGTTAGTCGTAGGCAACAATAAGAAATGACAACAAACATAGCAACTGTAGTAGAAAATAATTCATCTATGTGTCATTTAAGACTTGTCACAAGTTGATGGAATCTGTTTCCAACGGAAATCGACATTATGCAGCAGATGTGATTTGCCAGAAGCTTACTTGTTACTGCATGACACTTGCTATATTTATGTAACAACAAAATGCCTTACTATAACAGTATTGAAGAATTCCTCCCAGCACGTGCACTATGATGTCTGTCTACATGAGCAAATGTGGCAAGGTTCATGTATAGAAATAAACCAAGTTTAGAATAAAGCAAGACCTCTTCTCTCACTATTTATTGATCAAATTCATACATATTCACTGAAACTGAAAACTTTCATCATCATCATCACCATTATTCACCATTATCATTATTATTATTATTTAAGGCGGCGAACTGGCAGAATCGTTAGCACGCAGGGCAAAATGCTTGGCGACATTTCTTCCGTCCTTACGTTCTGAATTCAAATTCCACCGAGGTCGACTTTGCCGTTCATCCTTTCCTGGGTCGATAAATTAAGTACCAGCTACGCACTGGAGTCGATGTAATTGACTAGCCCTCTCTAGCAAACTTTGGGGACTTGTGCTTATAGTAGAAAGAATTATTATTAAGGTGGCAGCTGGCAGAATCGTTAGCATGTCGGGCAAAATGCTTAACAGCATTTCATCCTTCTTTGCGTTCTGAGTTCACATTCCACCGAGGTCGACTTTACCATTCATCTTTTCGAGGTCGGTAAAATAAGTGCCAGTAGAGCACTGGAGTCGATGTAATTGCCAAGTCCACTTCCCCGAAATTTCAGGCCTTGTACCTATAGTAGAAACGATTTTTATTATTATCATTATTACCTCCGCCTTAGTGAAGGCGGAGGTATTGTTTTCAGTCGTATTTATTTGTTTGTCCATGGTCAAGATATCTCAAGAACCGCTGGATGGATTCGGCTGAAACTTTTAGGGATGTTTGTTTTGTTTTATTACCCATAGCGGGCCAACAAAGAGAGACGTATATTACATTGGAGACATAAAACGTTTCATATAATGAAACATGAAAAAAATGTGAAATGAAAATGGTGTTACTTGCCTCACCAAGTAACATCACTTGCTTCCTTTTCTCTGTTCTCCATCATGTCTATCCCATACCTTTTTTTTAAAGTTCTTTATATTCTATAAACTGTGGTAGTTTTTCTTTGTTAGTCTTCCACAGTTCACATTCCCTTATGTGTCTCTTTTTTCCATCCTTTGCTGTTCCGTTATTAACAGAACCGTACGTACCACTCCATTACACTCTTCATTCTCTTCATCCTTTCGGGGTCGATAAAATAAGTACCAGTTGGGTACTGGTGTCGATGTAATCGACTACCCCCCACCCCCCACTCCAAAAGTTTCAGGCTTTATACCTTTAGTAGAAAGAATTATTGTCATAATTGAAATAGTTTCCTTTCAGCCATGTAATGAATATGTTTTATTTCTAGACTGAACAACGCGATGAAACAAATTTACAAAAACAAAATATGAAAACATACAAGTGTTGGGTTTAAAGCCAACAACAATCTAATTAATCATAATATATACAATGCTTCTAACTTTCTTGACTTCCTCTCAAGATATTTTTGCCAGTTCTCGCCAAAACAACAAGGATCGATAAAAACATTGTTTCACTTTTCCATTTCCTCATTCTATTGAATGAGATTAAAGCTGAACATAAATTCGGTTTAATAATAGCAAAAATTCGATAACACTTTGATATCTTCTCTACTCTAAACAACAAGATCCAATAATCTAAGAATTATAATTCTGTAAAAGTTATAGTAAAAATAGTTCTAACACATTTTTAAAGTAGACTTCGAGGAAGACTCGAATGGGATTGATGCTATCAAAGAATATGATAAATTACTCGACATATTTACTTCTGCATTTCAGCAGGATTTAGTTAAGTGTGAATTAAAATGTCGCTGAGAATAACATGATAAATAAGTTTGATCAAAGGATTAGTTATACCTACTATGAATAGATTTGAAATCATTGATATGAAAGAGCAAACCTATATATCAAATGACACTTTTATGTTGACGACTTAGAATGATACAGTTCAATAAAGAAAGTCGCTAAAAATAAAAGAAAATATTTTTACACATTAACTTGTTTCAGTCATTAGATTGCGATCTTGCAAGGGCTGCCTTGAAGGGTTTAGGTGACTATTGATTACAGTACTTGTTTTTTAAGTCAGATACGTATTTATTCCCTCCTTTTTTTTTTTACCGAGCCGTTAAGTTACAGGGAAGTAGACAAATCTGAACACACCTCAGCGTTCCACTTTATCCGGAGACTCCAGAATCATAGAAGAAAGGTAAAAGAGTGAAAATAAAAGCGCCTACGGGAGTTGAACTATGTATTTGTCCTATGCCAGTCGAGAGTATTAGAGATGACACCAAAGAGGACCTATGAAAATTTACACTTGTTCTGTTGGATAAACTTAAGATGTTTACCTCTGCAGTAACCTCCCCTACTATCATGGGCCATAGGTTCCAAAACCTTCCACAGAAATAATTCAAATCTTAAAAAATACAAATACCTATCGGCAGCAGAAGCTCGCGATATACTGAGGAGTCCCCAATATAAATTTACAAGGCTGACACTTTGCATTACAGGCACAACAGAAACAGGAAGTAAGAGAGTTGTGAAAGACTACAGCAGGGTTCGCCACCATCGCCTGCCGGAGCCTCGTGAAGCTTTAGGTGTTTTCGCTCAATAAACACTCACAATGCCCGGTCTTTGAATCGAAACCGCGATCCTATGACCGCGAGTCCGCTGCCCTAACCACTGGGCCATTGCGCCTCCACTAAGTATGATATATAGGAATGATATAAATATATAGTGTGAAATGGTATGTATATATACATACCACTTTTGTTTGTAGTCACTGGATTGTGGTCCTGCTGGCAATTTTAGTGGGGTGGAGGTAAATCGATTACATTTATCTCAATGTCCAACTGGTACTTATTTAATCGGCCCGAAAACGATGAAAGGCAAAGTCGACCACAGCGGAATTTGAACTCAGAATGTAAAGACGGACGAAATGCCGCTAAACATTTTGCCCAGCATGCTAACGATTCTAATCTTTTTATTACCCACTACGGGGCGAACATAGAGGGGACAATACACAACATGTGGGGACATACAGAGAAAAAGGAATTAGAACCAGCGAATGAAAAAATGACATGAAAAGTGAAATGAAAAAATGAAATGAAGTCACTCTGCCCCACTTCATAGCAGCTTCATTTATACCTTTTAAACTTCATTCCCGCTAGAATATCTATTCCAAATTCTTCTACCACTTCCTCGTATGTCATATACTGTGGTAATACGTAC
>JAOPJW010000001.1:126773138-126783256 GCA_027122535.1 Octopus maya | reverse complement strand
AAATACCGCAAAGCATTTCGCCCGGCGCGCTAACGTTCCTGCCAATTCGACGCCTTCTCCATTTAAACAAAAATTCAGCGATTATTATTTCTTGCCCATTGCTTTATCTGTCTTCCACTCTGTCAAACTCTCTTACTTTCCTTCTATCTTTCCTTCACTTGCTCTCATTTTCTATCTTTCTTTCTCCCTCTCTATCCTTCTCTCATTCTCTTCTTCTTCTCTCTCTGTGTCTCTCTCACTCGACGTCGGCGGAATTTGAACTCAGAACGTAAAGACAGACGAAATACTTCTAAGCATTTTGCATGGCGTGCTAACGTCTCTGCCAGCTCGTACTTTTTAATAACAGTATTAAGTTAGAACAATTTTGTTAATACTGTGACGTAATATATTTTCTTTCTCTCGGAAGGAAGTGACAATAACAATAAGTGAAATCTGCTTCATTGAATGTCAGCCATGTTGATTTTTTTGTTCAATTTCGTATCCTATTTTTAATTCTGTAAATGACATTGTACCAAAGCAACTTTTATACATAATAACCGTATTTTCCGTAAGGCTTTTTCGATTGTGAACTGAGATGTTCCGTTAGAAGAAAACAGAAAGATATTGATGTTTCACCGATTCCATAAAGTTAGAAATAAATCTTCAAAACGTCCACTGTCATCCAGAAGTTATATTAGCAACGTTTCTCCTAGCTATGGCTATGTGGTTAAGAAGTTCGATTCACCTACGTTGCTTTGGTTTCAGCCCCACTGCGTGAACCCTTCAGCAAGTGTCCTGCATTGTAACCAATGCTGTATGATAGAAATTGGTAAAGAGAGACTGTAGGAAACTCCCTATATATACTCCTATATATACTCCATTCGACTAAAAGTTCAAGGCGGTTCCCCAGCATGGCCGCCGTTTAGTGACTGAACAAGTAAAACATAGAAGCTAAAAGATGTAATGGTTCAATTTTCAAGAAGCATCTGAAGAATTTTCAATATTTCCAAACCATCAGGGCAGAGAGTTGGCAGAAACTTTAGCATGCCGGGCGAAATGCTTCACGGCCTTTCGACTATCTTTATGTTCTGAGTTCAAACTCCGTCGAGGCCGACTTTGCCTTTCATCCTTTCGTGGCCCCAGACAAACTGAAGACCCGAAATTTTTGGGGAGGGGGCCAGTCGATTAGATCGACCCAGCAAGCAACTGGGATTATTGGAACATCCTGATGTTGATTATTCAAACGGGAAATAATTGCTGCGAGAGAAGAAACATAATGAAGTTCAGCAAAAGGTACCCTAATTAGAAAGCTGTAGTACCAGATACAGTAAACCTTTTCACTAATAATACTGGATTGTTGCCTCGATTTCATCGAAATTTTCAAGAGCAGTCAATCATTCGAAGGTGACAGTTCAATATCCAGTGTTCAGACTTTATATTAACAGTTGAAAGTATTTGTATAGAAGAAATACATAGAATTTAATGCTCCCGATGAAGACAGTTTAGTATTGTAACATGTGGCTTTATTATTTTGCTTTTGGTGTACACGCTGACCTGGCAGAATCGTTAACACGCTGGCCAAAAGACTTTGAGGCATTTTCGTTTTGAGTTCGCATTCTATTGAGGTCAATTATTCCATTCATCTTCTCAGGGTCATTAAAACAAAGTACCATCAAGAACTGGGGGTCGATGCAATCAACGAAGCCTCTGCTGCTAAGATTACTAGCTTTGTGCCAGAATTTGAAGGATTTATTTTGGTGAGGATACGGGGACCCCAACGCTCGAGAATTTGTTATGAATGTAATAACGATTTTGGCATAAGGCCATAAAATTCAGCGGATTAGTAAATCAGTTATAGCGAGCCCAGGCCTCAACTGGTACACATTTTATCGATCTCAAAAGCGTGGAAGGAATTCTAATGTAATAACAAGGACAATACTCGTTTTATAGCATCCAGTAGTTGGTATTGAATAACATGTTCAAAACTGGCAAACTACACTGCCTTGTAGGAAGAGCTTACGTATATGCAGAGTCTAAGCAATATTTGTATAGACTTTCAATGCGATTATTGCTTTTTGAGAACATTCAGCAACATATTGTCTGATCAAACTGTGAGAATATGTATAACATTGGCTGTATTCTATAGACTAATCCCACACTCAAATCCATGCCTTCAAGCCATTTTATATTCCTCTCATGCTGAATCATTACGATTTCTTTGGGAAATAAAAGTTATTTTAATATATCTACGACGCCATATTTTCTTTTTAATATACAATATATTTTGTATGTGGTACTTGAATATATTAATTTCAAATATTTGTTACTACTTTATTTATATGACGTACGGAGAGCCTGAGTGGGCAGAAAACATATATGTCTGGTATATCTTCCGTTCTCTATAGCTAAAAGTTACTGCGTTGGATTTGGTTGGAACAAAGGTTAAAATGACTATGACGAGGTTTGAACTCTGGAGTAAAGACACATGAATCTAACTGATATAAAGTCATTTTAATGTTGTTGTTGTTGGCACTCCGTCGCTTACGACATCGAGGGTTCCAGTTGATCCGATCAATGGAACAGCCTACTCGTGAAATTAACGTGTGCGTGGCTGAGCACTCCTCAGACACGTGTACCCTTAACGTAGTTCTCAGGGATATTCAGCGTGATACAGTGTGTGACAAGGCTGGTCCTTTGAAATACATGTACAACATAAACAGGATGAAAGATTGAAAGAAAGTTGTGGTGAAATAGTACAGCAGGATTCACCACCATCCCCTGCCGGATCCCCGTGGAGCTTTAGGTGTTTTCGCTCAATAAACACTCACAACGCCCGGTCTGGGAATCGAAACCGCGATCCTATGACCGCGAGTCCGCTGCCCTAGCCACTGGGCCATTGCGCCTCCCTTTCATCAAATACACAGAACTAATCCATGAAAATTTCTTAGGCTGACCAACATACTCTCATCGAATGTGACCTAATAAAGCTTATTTTTCGAAAGGGGCTCCCTTGCTGTTCACACATTTCTTCCATAGGTATTGCAGTGCTTGTATCTCATTGATGAAGAGGATTTCATCCTGTTGCTCGAGAAGGGCATCAACAGCATACATGACATCATCACTTCGATCCTGGTTCCCAATCAAGTGTTTTTTTCATGTTGGTAAACAGATGCGAGATGGGGGTCAAATTAGGAGAACAGGGAGGGGGATCAACCAGTTCAAAGCCACGGGAGCCACTGAAATGAATACTTGTGTGCTGGAGCATTGTCCCGATGAAACAAAACCACTTTCGTCAGTTTTCCTGAGCGTTTGGTCTTGCTAGCCTTACGTAACTACCTTAGCAAGTTGGCATAGTACTTTCCATTGATGGTGTAACCCTTTCGACGATAGTCAATAAACACAATACCTTTTGCATCCTCAAAAACTGAGTCCATCACTTTCCCTGCAGATGAAGCGATTTTGGCATTCTTTGGAGCATGTGAGAAGGATGTGTTTCCACTGCATGGATTATCTTTTTGTCTCTGGCTCAAAATGGTCAACTCAACACTCATCCTGGATGAGGAAATGTTCAAGGAAGCCAGGTGAATTTGCCTCAAACAATGTCATATTTTTCCGTGTTGTAATCAGCCTGGTGCGGTTTCGATCAAGTGGCAGATGTAGAATCGACTGAGTAAAAACCTTCGTCATGCCAAGTTCATTGTGTAGAATATTCTCAAATCTCTCCGCCCGCCAAGGTACGCTTATAGCTTTGGCTATTTGATTTATAGTCATTCGCCTGTCCTCCATTATGATGTGGCGAATACGATCATTGTTTCTTCGGTAGTAGCAGTTGTAGGACGTCCAGACCTTGGGTAACCTTCAAGACTTTCCCTTCCCCTCTTAAATTCAACTACTTACTTTTGCACTGTTGATATAGCAGGAGCGTTATATCCCCTAATGTAGCAACCATATCAACATGAACGTCCTTGAGGGCTAAACCTCACTTTTTTTTGCAGGTACTAGATAATACTATGATGCCAAATTTTGTCTATTTTCAAGAGAAGTGGCTACTAGTTACTTATGAAGTCTTCTTTGAGCTGTCAGATATCAGATTAGAAGAACTGAAATTAATGGATGCAAGATTTCACAGCCGTAGCATCATGCCAATGAACTTTTCAGCCCACCCCGGTAAAGTGTGTAGGGGTTATGCATGACGGGTCAGGCTCAACCGGTACTTATTTTGTTGAACTAAAAGGAATTTGAAAGCAGAACCTAGAAGAGAAAACCGAATATAATGTCCTTTATACTATGTCACAGCAACTACCGGTAACTTTTAAAAAAATCGAAATATGGTTGCAGCAGCAGCAGCTGGTGCTGCTTGCCTCCAACTCAGCTCTCCACATTTTTTTTTTTTGCGTACGTCTAAGCATCTAATTCTGCTGGCGATACGGTGGGAGTTACTGCTGTATTGATGACGTCAATTGTGGTAGAAACACGTGCCCACCGCTGATTTCCTGTTTCCTGATAATCAGACATTTTTTTCCTTAATGACCTCTCAAACTTGGAGAATTTTTGACTCCTAAAATTGTTCCCTTTTTATCTTTTTATTTGGAGCTGGTCCGAGTTAGCACCAAACGATTATTCTATCTTTCCTGGAGGCGAAAACAATTTCAATAAATCAGGAATTTGTCTGATATTTTATATTATATTTCATTATTTATTATATTTCATATATACCGTCAGTCAACATTTCCTTCAAATTGTTTTTACATTATAGATACATTTCACTCAGCATTCATTTATGATACGCTTAGATAGATAGATAGATAGATAGATAGATAGCTTTATAGAGATGTAGACAGACAGATAGATAAATAGACAAAGATTTTTTGAGAGGTAAACAGACAGATAAAAAGATTGGTTTGTTAAATTAATTAGATAGATAGATAGATAGAGAGGTAGACAGTCAGAAAAACAGACATAAATAAATAGACAGAAAGATTTGTTGAGAAGTAAACAGATAAACAGATTGGTTTGTTGAGAAGTAATTAGATAGATAGGTAGATTTATTGAGAGGTAGACGGACAAACATACAGACTGACATAGATAAATAGACATATTGAATCGTTGATTGATTTATTGAGAAATAGATATATGGATGTCAAATATGCACAGTATGTTTATTGCGCAATATCCGACTGGAAAAGGAGGTTAAATTAAACTGACAACCTGATAAAGAACATATAACAACGTAGATTATTCAACGTGTGTGGTAAGTATTATAAGGTATAAGCCATATCTATCACTGTTTGAGAATGTCTTTATCCCGAATTTAAGAAAAATATATTTACTAATTGTTTTAAAATGTTGTTTTCATGTTGATATTGATATTACATAAAATGATACTGAGAATAATAATCCATTTTATTTTGGGGAAGAGGGGTAAGTTATTTATATCGACCCCGTGCGCAACTGGTAATTTATTTCACCGCCACCGAAAAGATGAAAGACAAAGTCGACCTCGACGGAGTTTGAACTCAGAACGTCAAGACGAACGAAATACCGCTTAGCATTTTGTGCGGCGCGCCAATGATTCTGCCAGCTCACCGCCTTATTAAGAATGATAATAATGGTTTCAAATTTTGGTACAAGGCCAGCAATTTCGGGGTGGGGGGAGAGGTAAATTGATTACATCGACTCCAGTGCTCAGTGGGTACTTTTATGGATCGTGAAAAAATGAAAGACAAAGTCGACTTCGGCGGAATTTGAACTCAGAACATAAAGACGGACGAAATACCTATTTCTTTATTGCCCACAAGGGGCTAAACATAGAGGGGACAAACAAAGACAGGCACAGGGATTAAGTCGATTACATCGACCCCAGTGCGTAACTGGTACTTAATTTATCGACCCCGAAAGGATAAAAGGCAAAGTCAACCCCGGCGGAATTTGAACTCAGAACGTAACAGCAGACGAAATACCCCTAAGCATTTCGCCCTGCGTGCTAACCTTTCTGCCAGCACGTTGATAAGCGCTAACTCCAATACCACGTGCAAGTAAATACATCACTAAAAGAGGATGTGAAGTTAGTATTAAAGTGTTAAATAATTATTTGTTGTGCGGGATGGGGGTTGTGAAATGAGTAAATTCAATAGGGAGTCTCCATTAAAGAGAAGTAGACCAATGCTGAGCAAAAGTGTTTCAGAATAAATTAAGGGAAACAAGCCATCGCTTAGTATAAATAGGTAAAGTATGTTGCAAAATAAAGACAAATTCATGAATTATTAAGGTGGAGGACCAAGGTTATATTAAGTGGGAGGGATAATGTTATGGTAATGAATATTTGTGCACTCTATAGTCAAAATTTGAGTTAAGAGTTAAAAGAAATGGTATTATATAATTATAAGAGGGTGTGAAGGTAAAATTGAAGAGTATTAAATTAATATATCATATAGTATAATTTAGTTATTAAGTGTGTGAGATGAAATTTTAAACTCGGATGGGTTTAATGTAAGGATATTAATGCTGGAATACCTAAAAGTTACCTAGGTATGTATATCTATTAAACTAACTTTAAATGCAAGGTAATATATGCCAACATTTAGAATCGAATTTTGCCATTTTTATGATGAAGAGCTATGGGTACCATTAGTAGGGAAGATGCAGATTGGGTCCCTAATATTATATCTCAAGAAGATAAATATACCTTTGTGCAAGCAAGCATTTTCGCTCTTTCTTCAAGTTAAGTGATGGGAGTCTGGCCTCTAATATGAATTTTTTTTCGTTGAAGCACTAGTTGCATTTCTTATTTTTTACATTGTACGAAGGTGCAGAGGCAAGGAATTTTCATTCTAAATCAAATCTAGTATGTTTATCTTTAAGATCCCCAATATATTTACTTAATCCTGTCGAGCTAATCTTATTTCTTTTTCTGAAAGTGTGTAGGTGCGCAGCTAATCTTCGTTTCATTTCGTTTTGGGTAGCTCCTATATACATACGTTTACTAAACTGTGTTGTGACTGTGCACTGGTAAATCACATCGTTTCTTTTACAAGTATTAAGTGCGCAATTATCTTTATTTCTGCTGCCATAAAGGTGTGCTGTGGGGAGAGTTACTGGATTGGTGTATACACGTGTAATATGATTGATTGGTTTATTATAGTTGTTGGTACTATCATTACTAGGTTTGGGGTTGTTAGGGGGTTTGTTTTTATTATTATTATTATTATTATTATTGTTGTTGTTGTTGTTGTTGTTGTTGTTGTTGTTGCTGTTGTTGTTGTTGTTGTTGTTACTTCTATCTAAATAAAAATATCTAGTTCTTTATTACTTAGGGATGAAATTATGATAGCTAAGTTATGTGTAAGACCTACCTTTATTATTTTACTATTAATAATTTCCGAGTACCTGCTATTCTTATCAAAGTGCTTGTATATAATTTTGAATATAGATTTGACTAAGTTGGTTTGAATTTGTATAGCATGCGGGAGGAAAGCCAATTAATATATTTTGTTTCTCCAATATCCCTACTATACGATACAATTTTATTTCTGTTGGAGTAATGAATGCTATGCATATGCTTATTTATATTAATCATCTTATAATCTCTGTTATACGAGTTAGTCCCACCGTTGGTGGTACCACCACTAGGTTTCTGCTTATAAAGTTTTAAGTAGCTGTTGACGTTATGATTAGTGATATTGTTGGTATTATTTCTACTGCGCTTCATTCTCATCTTTTGATTATTATTGTTGTTATTATTATTGTTGTTGTTATTGGTGGTGCAAGTTCTATTATTGATAGTGTTTAGGGACTACAGGTTTCTGTGCTTTATTGCTTAATTTAGGTATATTTTTATATTCTTTATTATTGCTACTAATGCAATCAATATTATTATTAGTCATTATATTCGTCCCCGAGGGTCAGACCGTCAATCGAGGATTCTACTGTGATGCTTTGAAGCGTTTGATGTAGGGCATATGGCGAAAGAAAACGGATCTGTGGAGCATGGAGAATTGGATTCTTCATGATAACAATGCATCCTATGACCGAGTTCTCTTCACTCGTGAGTTTCTCGCAAGAAATAACCTGGTATCGCTTCTGCACCCACCCTTTTTACCAGTTTTAGGACCTGCAGGTTTCCATCGCCTCTCCAATGTGAAAACACAGCTCAAAGGTCGCCGTTTTAACACTGATGTGGAGACTCAGAGCGAATCGCAGAAGGTCTTCGATTCGCTTAACGAAAACGACTCCCTTGTCAGATTCCAAAAGCGACTGGGCGCTGGGACCGGTGTATTGGTGCGAAGGGTCACTATTTCGAAGGAGATGATGTTAAACGTTAGGTAAATAAGTTATTCTTTTTATTGAGCGTAACAACTCCGGGACCGTTTTGATACCACATCGCAAATACATTTAAAAAATATATAGAAAATAATCCTCATGAAAAATCGGCAAATTATTTTATGCGATATTTGCTGATATAAATTCGTTTCGAATGTACGTACATAACCAACAATTTTGAAGGGATGGGTCAAGTTGATTAGACTAGCACCAACACTTGACTGTGGCTATAATTTAACGACCCGAATTGATAAAAAGTAGAACTGGTCTTAGTAAGATTTTAACTAACAACGTAGTCATTACTGCATAGCTCAGCCAATATGTTCCATGCGTTAACGATTCTGCCAATCCACTATTTTATTTAGTCATATAGCACTGCATCTTGATGGTGTTTTTCAATTATAACCATTGATCCAAACTTTGTGTATGAAAGTCATGGAAAATGTATTTATTCTTGGTCGGTCGATGTAATTACTTCTCATTTTAATATCCTTAATTGAGAATTAGGTACCTCCAACGGAGTCACTGTTTTGACAGTATTGTCTGCAGGTGAGTTTCTGTCATAGCTTAATCCTTTTCAGCAGCAAGTCTGGAAATCGCTGACGGCACTCTTTTCCACTAATCATACCGTAAAAATACTGTCTTGTACTCTATAATGGAAAGCGTCGTAGTTGATGATCTAAAACACAAGTATTAATGTGAAAGACATACTTCCTGACGTTGATTACAGAAGTAAGAAGAGAGAAATCGTAGTTTATGACATTGATTACAGACATGTCGAACTTTATGACCGCCGACACAGAAGTATCAAAAGTAAAGTACTTTATGATATCGATCAGAGAAGTATGAAAGGGGTAAGTTGTACTTTACGACCTCAATTACGAGAATGAGAAACTGTAAGTCATAGTTTATGATATCGATAACTGAGAAAATAAATGTTCCTTCACAACAATGATCATTGGATAATGAAGGAGAAAGTCTAGGCACACGCATTAAACTCCGAGATGAAAATAAGGATGTAGTATAAATATTTGTTCAAGATTTACAAGCTTTACAAATGTAATTTGTTTAAGCTTTACAGAGTTAGTTAAGCTTTGTGAATTAGTTCAAATTAGCAGTTGAGTTATTACGTTATTGTTAGATTTTTTTTATTTCCACTTTCGTTCTATACTTAAGATTGTTTTCTTGTAAAGATAAAAAGGATATAGATTACTCTTAAAAACAGAAGTGACGGGAGTTACGGCACGATGATAAAAGTATGAAAGGAGATATATGTCCTAATGTATTTCAATGAAAAATATAAACTGCAAGTGAAAAATATCTTATTTAGGTTATATTTCCCTCCCCTGTCTATCTATTGGAAAACAAACCCGGATCTCGCAGTGAGCGCTTGATGACGCAAATAATTTATTTATAGGAACGCTACTTCTCCTTCGTGATTAGATATAATAAACACCACATCGTTATCTAATCTAAAAATGGGGTTTCCATTTCAATCCCAGCTTGTGTCGTTTCTATTACGCAATTTATATTATAGCTTCGAGTCTACCCAAGCTCTCTGGTGTAAAATGGGTTTTTCACATAACAGACAATAGTTTTAAGGAACACAAAAGGAAAAGACATTGGATAATGTAAATTTAGAAAAACGATCAAGGTAGAATAGTCACTGCAAGAACATTCGTTGTTATAGGTCGGTTCGGACAAGGTAAATAGAGGACTGAATTACATAAAAGTGCCAGTTTTACACGTGTGGTGAAGTAAAAATATTTTTGCCGAATGTGTCATCGTGCCTACAACTTGATATTTTGAATACGTTATGA
>JAOPJW010000001.1:126111198-126121259 GCA_027122535.1 Octopus maya | reverse complement strand
TGGTGACATGTGAAAACACATTCAAGTGAGGTTGTTGCCAGTGCCACTAGACTGGCTCCTGTGTAGGTCGCACATAAAAAATACCATTTTGAGCGTAGTCGTTGCAGTACTACCTAACTGGCATTCGTGCCGGTGGCATGTAAAAGCACCCACTACACTCTCGGAGTGCTTGGCATTAGGAAGGGCATCCAGCTGTAGAAACTCTGCCAGATCAGACTGGAGCCTGGTGCAGCCATCTGGTTTCAACAGTCCTCAGTCAAATCATCCAACCCATGCTAGCATGGAAGGCGGACATTAAATGATGATGATGATGATATATATGTACATATGCGTGTGTATGCATGTATGTGTATCTACATAAAACATTGCTGGACTGAGCTGCTGTAAGCTCCATGGCAGAGAAACAGTAAAAAACCAATGGTAATTGCGGATATATGTTGAAACAATTAATTCTATAAAAGTATTTATATATTTAGCCTGAGTCTAAAATAATTTGGAGTTAATAAACCAGAAAATGTGTGTGTGTGTGTGTGTGTGTGTGAGAGAGAGCAAACATATGTGGGCTTGACAGCCAAAAAAAAAAAAAAGAATCAAGATCCTTTTGTTTCACTTTTGATGTAGTTAGAACCCTGAATGTATTCTCAGTAAGTGTGTGTGTGTGTGTGTGTAATGTAATGCCTATAATGTACGTATGCAGGCGCACACACATACTGAATAGGAAAGTGGTAGGAATATGTTATCCTGGTTGGAATTTTATGTGCAAGTTTATTTATATAAACAGAAGCATTGATAACTATTGGGGCTAACAAACTGGAAAAACTGCAGAGCTTTCATCAAGAGCTGTGTACTGGACCCAACAATTGTGTGCATATGAACACAGACACACACATATGTATGTATATGTGTGTACATGTATTTGTGGATGAATGCATATATAAGCCTATATATGTATGCCATATATGTATGCCTGTATGAATGTGTATAAATACATGTATATACATGTATAAAGTGTGCATTTTGTAACCATCATTATCTCAGCTTTCTATGCTGGTATTGGTATATATATATATATATATATATGTATATGTGTGTGTGTGTGTGTGTGTGTGTATGTATGTATTCTGACATCGAATACTTTGTATCTTGATTATCCTGTTATGTTCTTTTCAATTATTTCATTGGTTAAATATCTTTCATTGTTAACTCCATCCAGTTGCACAGGTAATGTGCACAGGTGACGTGTGCAGGTGAAGCTTGGTTTTCACATCACTTGTTCTTTGTTGAAATGCAGCAGTCTGGAACTATTGCGTTGATGCTATGTCTCCCACTCACTCACTCACTCATTCTCTCTGTCTTTTTCTGTTCTACTTTCTATGTCCCCTCTTTCTCTCTGTCTCTGTCTCTCTCTCTCTCTCTCTGTTTCTCTTAATCTCTCTGTCTCTCTCGAGTGCTGTTTATGTTTCTCTTTCATCCAGCTGTTCTAAATTACTTCTGTCAGTTGGCATCCTGTATCAACTGTCTTTTATGTAACATAACTAATGACTGTGTGTGTGTGTGTGCATGCATGTGTGTGTGTGTGTGTGTGTGTGTGTGTGAATATATTTACAAATGTTTGTGTGTGTGTCTGGTTGTGTTTTGCTCATCATTGATAATTTAAAATTTCGTTGGTGAGAGAAAGTGGTAGAGTGGTCCAGCACATTGGGCTAATTGACGACACGGTGAAAAGTTCAAACCTTGTAGGAGCCATTGTTTTCTGTTTTGTTTTTTTTTTTACTTTCTAATGACGAGTAGGGAAACCAGCACCTGTGACCCTTTTCAGGGTTTCTGAGATTGGTGGATGGAATGAGGAAGTTATCCTCAGACTGGACATTTGTTCCCTAATGCTTTCAACAAAGTGGACGCTGTATTTCCTTGTGTATAATGTGAGATCTATAATACAAAATATCAGGATGAAATCTGAGTGGGAGTCTAGCCTTTTGCATGGATGTAAAAAGGATTTTTTTTTTCCTAAGGTGCAAAAATTTTGGGTCCCATTATAGTCAAAATAATATTGTACTTAAATAACTATGATATATTACATGAACCATTTAAACTAGGAGTAAGCTACTTAGAAGGATGATGTGACTATCTTTTGATTTGATGTGAGGAAATGTCAGGTGAAAAGCACATGGGTTTTGTTTACATCTAATCGGCATATTGCAGTTCACCTCTTGTGGCTTATTATTTAAGCTTACGTCAATTCCTCTGTGATGTTGTTTTGCATTTATAATAAAATAAATATATACATCATCATCATCATCGTTGTTTAACGTCCTCTTTCCATGCTAGCATGGGTTGGACAATTTGACTGAGGACTGGTGAAACCAGATGGCTACACCAGGCACCAATCTAAATTTGGCAGAGTTTCTACAGCTGGATGCCCTTCCTAACGCCAACCACTCAGAGAGTGTAGTGGGTGCTTACATAGATAAACGGTGCATGCTTTAAAGTGGTTAACATAAATATACGCATGAACCGTTGTCATACACTAATTGCTGATCTCATCCAAGATGATTACTGTTAGTGTAACCTAGTTGTCTGATAAAAAAAAACCTTTGTCATGGGGTTAATTTCCAGTCTTTCATGCAAAACATACCTGGCCATGGGAAAATATTATCGTGCTTGGAAACAGGTGAGGGTTGACAACAGGAAGGGCATCCAGCTGTAAAAAAAAGTCTGCCTCAACAAATCTCATCTGACCCATGCCAGTATGAAAAGTGGATAGTAAATGATGATGAATGTTTGGGGTAACCACAGTCCCAATCAGTGTGATTGATGTTAGAACTCTATAATTGTAAAGCAGATTTGTTAATCATGCAGCCATATTACACTCAATTGACTTAATTCTACTTTGCAAAGCAATTAATTAATTCACTACTTGTAATTTACTGTTTTACATCTGTCATTATCGTGTTACATATTCCCAAACTGGCCTTTTATGGGATGGTTCTGCGAATAACGATAATCTCTAGGTGATTTCTACAAGTATTTTTAGAATTAAATGTACAGAATAAAAAAAAAATAATAATATTATTTGTAATTATTGTTAAACTGTTTTGCATTATTTCGCTTTTTAGTGGGAAAATTTTTGTAATGTCAATGGTTTTTATTTCATTTGTATCATCAACATCATCATAAGTTCACTTTCCATGCTGGCATAGGTTTGACGGTTTTGACAAGATCCAATGACCACAGGGCTGCTCCAACGTTAGTTTTGACATACTTTCTACGGCTGGATGTCCTCCTTAATGCCAACCACTTTACAGTGTGTACTGGGTGCTTTTTTTTCATGCCACTGGCACTAGTGATGTTGCAAAGTGACTTACAAGAATATAAACTGATTAAAGTCCTTTGGAGTGTATTTGAGAAGGGAAGGTAGCTTTATGTCAGGTGTTGAGAGGCTGGAGTGGAATAGTGGGACAAGCATACATGTCTTGCTATTAGGGAAATATTTGGTTACCCTTCGTTATGTAAGGGTGGGAGTGACTGGAAAGAAGATAAAGTGGGGTGGTGACAGTGCCAAATAGAGCTCTCCAGTACAAGGAGGTAAGTATAAGAGAAAAATACAGACAATGGATCAGGAGGGAGAGGGGGTTAATTTCATAAGAGTCTAAGAGGAGAATAACAGAGATGGGGGTAGAGATGAATGTAATTCAGTGGTAAACAAGGGCAGAGGTGGTGTTGCTGGGAAAGATACATATATAGATAGAACCTATCACTGTAAAAAGAAATGCCCAAAAGCCAAATCAACCGAGTTATGCAGGATTCTGGAGGGGTATAGAATAGTGTGTGTGTGTGTGTGTGATTGTAAGGTTAAGTATCAATAAGACATCAGTTCAAACCCAGGTAAATATTCAGCCTTTATGTTATACTTCTATCTGTTCTAGTTCAGTGCTCTGCAACCAGTGTGCTGTTACATACTGGTGTGCCACAAGATGATGCTAGGTCTGTCACAGTGTAACCTCAATATAATTTATTTTCTTTATACTGTTAGTTATATTTTTAGTTCTGGCATGCAACCGAATTTTGAAAATGATATAAGTGTACCACAAATGGGAAAAGGTTGCAAAGCACTGTTCTAGCTGACTGACAAAATGAGCAAAAATAGTTTTACTTCCTACGCTGTGGTTGAGGGATTAACCATAGAAAGGGCATCTAGCTATAAAAAGAGTAGCTTCAGAAAATTGTCATCCGATCCATGGAAGCCTTGGAAAATAGATGTAAATCAGATACATAAAAGCACAGACGTGGGTGTATGGTTAAGAAGTTAAGTTCCACTGTGTACAGCTATGTGCATATATCATCTTTTACAGCCCTGAGCTGATTGAGTTGTGTGTGTATGTGTATGTATTATCCTCTTCATTTAAAATCCGTTTTCCATGCAGGCTTGGGTTGGACGGTTTGACTGGAGCTGCTACAAATGAGGGCTGCACCAAGCTCCATTGTCTGTTCTGGCATGATTTCTACAGCTGGATGTCCTTCTTAGTGCCAACCACTTTACAGAGTGTACTGGGTGCTTTTTATGTGGCACCAGCAACAAGTATATGTTTCTAAATCTATAACATCACCTACTATGTCTATATATATAGATATAATGTGTGTGTTTGTGTTGCTTTTTTTTATTGACATTGCACAAGGAGTTTTAATCACTAGTCTTCCATAAAAGCATGTCTGGCCATGGGGAAATACTACTTTCTCTGGAAACAGGAAAGGCCATAGAAAATCTACCTCAGTGAACTGTCTGATCCATGCAAGCATGGAAAAGTAGGCATTAAAATGATGACTGTGTGTGTGTGTGTGTAAAAAGACAAAATTTTCCATAATATTGAGAGGGGAAAAAATGTTTTTGTTTTTTTTTTTTAAGAAACAATAGAAATTAACATTTTATTTCTGATGAAATATTCATTGAGCAAGGTTTGGTTATCAGAATTCTTTTTTTATTTTAGTTTTCCTCTACTCTTAAATACAAACTTGGGTTCTACCAATGGTCATGCTTGTTATTGAATACAACTATTAATCTGAGATCTTTCCTGGTTTTTTTTTTTATTTTTTTTATTTTTTTTTTATTATTATTATCACCAGTCAGTACATCACCTCATTCTCAGCAAGACATGGTGTGATTTTTGATAAGTTTGTATGGCAAGGGAGTGGAGTTGGGAGATCTGATGTTTCCCTCATCTGAGAGAGAGAGAGAAATTTTCACTTCTGAGTGATAATCCTTAAATGTCAGATTCCTCTTATTTCTGCAGCATAAAAAAAAATAATTTTTGCACTCACACAGAGGAGCACCAAATTCTTTAGATTCTGTGTGGGGTTAGGTTTTTTTTTTTCTTTTTCTTTCTTTTTGTACTACTAAAAATGTGAAAGCACATAGCTTAGTAGTGGTTAAGATGTTGCAATCACAATTATAAGGTCATAGTTTTGATTCCAAGACCAACTCCAGTCCAATCTACTCTGCTGCAGTCAATAAATTCTAGCAATAACTGGAAATTTAACTCTGTAACAACAGATTGGTGCTTCCTTAATTTATATGCTGTGAAAATCAGGTTAAACTCTGGTTTCATGAGTCCTTCAGCTTATGACAGGTCTAAGTAAATCACCAGTTGTACACTTACATATATTGTATAATTGAGCTGTTGGATATATGCCTAATGGCTGTTAAAAATGCTTTTTCTGTAGTTCACTGGAAAACAAAAACGGTAATGACCCTCTTATTATTGCCAAGACAGCAAGCTAATAGATTTATTACCATGACAAACAAAATGCTGAGCAGCATTTCTATTTTCTTTACTTCCTGAAATCAAATTCCACAGAGACTAGCTTTTGCCGTTCATCCTTTCGGGGTCATCATCATCAGTTAACATTCGTTGTCCATGCTCTGCCATGGGGTGGACATTTTTCCCAAGGTTGGAAAGCTGCACTAGACTCCAGCATGGTTTTGTACAGCTGGATGCCCTTCCTAAGGCCAACCACTCCAAGAATGTAATGGGTGCTTTTACATGACACCAGTATCCACCACAACTGTGATTCCACTTGGCTTGATGGGTCTTCTTCTCAAGCACAACAATGCCAAAGGTGTCAGTCATTCAACATTGCCTCCATGAGGATCAACACTTGAAAGGTGCTTTCCCCATGCCACATCGATGAAATTTACTAGCCCCCACCCCTAAAATTGCTGGTCTTGTGCCTATAGCTGGAAGGATTATTATAATTATTATTAACCTGGCCATGTCTGGCCCAATCTATTTTATGTTCTAACTAACCAGATCCAGCCTATCACACATACTCTTCAATGCTATTCTAAAAATATACAATCATATCATCAAAATTTCAAAGATACAAAATAATCCATGAATAATTAAAAACAATGTGAATGAAAAGACATTACATTTGAAAGAAGAGTCTGAATGCTAAAGGGTTGAGGTGGCAAACTGGCAGAACTGTTAGTATATCAGGCAAAATGGTTTGCAGTATTTTGTCTGTCTTCACATTCTGAGTTCAAATTCTAAGTGCAGTTGACTTTGCCTTTCATCCTTTTGGAGTCAATAAAACTAAGTCCAAGTTGATCACTAGCTCAATATAATTGACTTACCCCTCCCCCAAAATTGCTGGCCTTGTACCAAAATTCAAAATCATTATTATTATTATTATTATTATTATTCCTTCGTGATACAGTGTAGGTAAAAATGCACCAGAGTCTTTAGTCATCTGTCAAGTCACAACAAGGACCTCAGACAGATAATACTTTCCTTAAGATGTGCGCTGTGCCTAATAAGGCTGCTTTTTACAAGACATCAATTTTGCATGGGATTTCCAGTTACCTTAGGAAGTCTTTAAGTTTCAATCAGATTGAGCCCAATGCTCTGATCACCACTGATATCACTTTTACATTTCACAATTATTATTATTAAGACAGTGAGCTGGCAGAATCATAAGCATGCTTGGCAAAAATGCTTAGCCACCACCTTAATCCAGTATCAGCAAATCTATTGAACTTTATTGATCCTCACACACACACACACACATATGCACACTCACCACATTCATCCCCCAACCTTCTACCACCACCATCACATGTGTCATCTCCCAGAATACCTCTCTAATCATGTCATTATAATTATAATTCCTAATTATGTTAAGAAATAATTTATTCTGGGTTACTAAAGATAACTTTTGTTTATGGGCTGGAGTAGGAGGTCAATGCTCCTGTTTGAGGTTAAAGGTCATTGCTTATGAAACGGGTTTTAACTAAACACAACTGTCACTTGATATCAACATCACTTGCATTAACATCTTAGTTAATTCCTATTTAGATTCATTAAGTTATTTCTAATTGGAAACACTGAACGAAACTAAGATACCTTTCTATGTTGGACATTAACAGGATGGCCTATACTGCAAACACTAAGTGACTGGTAAGTTATCTTGTAGAAATAGAACGACAGAGTTAAAATAGCAGAAACAATTTATAATATTGAATTTGAGGAAATGGAAAGGCAGGTAACCTATAATGCAATTGCTAATGTGATTGCCAAGCAAACAATTGATAGATATATTGGTTTAAGTTCAATCAGTGTTCAAGTTGTTCTTTTTTGACTCAAACTGGTGCCTTTATGGCTAAGCACTAACGATAATAATTATATATTTTATTTTTGTTATATTTTACTAATCAAGAGTTATTTGTTTTTGTTTTTTTTAAAGAAAACGTTTTTTGAAATATATACAATTATACTATTTTCTATTATACTACACTGTTTATTCATTCTGTCACTATTATGACTTTCTCATTGGTTGTTATTTTTGGCAACTGGTGAACATTAAAAATTTATACTGCATATAATGAGCATTCTCTTCCTCTTTCGTTTATGCACTTTAGTGAACACACATACACATAAATGCATACGCACTCACATATTTCCCACTTCTGTCATCTTCTCAAGTCATGTTGCTTTCTTTCAATATCCTTATCAGCAACCATTGTGTAACTGTCTACTATTCTCTCTCTCTCTCTCTCTCTCTCTCTCTCTTTTTCTTTCTTTCATTCCTATCTGTAGAGCTTTTATAATTCTATTCTCTTCTATCACACTTTCACTCTTACTCAACTTTCACCTAATAGTTGGGTAGGAAAGAAACATATGGAAGCAACCTAGTGTGGAAAGGTCACTCTGTGAGTCTTGCCAGAGACTCAACAACCTCTCTAGTGCTGGAGCCTTGATTAACTACATTTCATACATTCTGAAAGTAGTTGGTGATAGAAAAGGCATCCAGCTGTAGAAATCATGTAAAAATATGAGACATCGAAATGAGACACAGTCCTTCCTATCTAGGAGGACAGTAACTTTAAATAAGAGCTCACTTTGACTGTGATAACATGCCCAACCTGTGCCAGCATGAAAAGCAGACATAAAATTATAACCAGGGTGATCTATATATATGTATATAAGCATGCAGACACATACACACACATGTGCACACACATTCACACACCTTTAATAGCTGAATGGTTGCAAAGAAAGATGATGAAATGAACAAGATCCCCTTTTCCTAATACCTTTTCGTTACAACCTTGCAACAGTGCAGGTGGTTGACCAAAATATGCTCTAAAAATCTACTAATCAAGAAGAGAAATCATGCGTGTATGTGCACAAACATACACACACACATGTATGCGTGTGTTATATTGAAAACACAATTTCAAGTTTGATCATACCTATTTTAATTCTTTTTATATATAAAATTTGACTTTTAGTATTTCTATGTTAGATCTTTGTTTAGTTTGAAACTATAGCAGTTCAGGTCCCATTTGCATTTCTGAAATTTCTCAATTTAAATTTCTGGATAAAATGATTATAATGTCAAATTTGTTGTTTTATAGTTAGCATGATCTTGGGAATGATGAATTTTTTTTTCTGACATCATTGATGATTAAATATTTCACCATTGACTCTAAGTTAATTTCATTCATCAATTTCTGTACTTAGTATCTTTCAAATACTGTACCTGTGTTAACTTTTGATTTATATTCTGTTATCAAAAAAGCTCCTATTTACTTATCTTCTCATTTTTTATTTATTGAGAAATTCTGTATAGATTGTTTGTAGTCATGGCTGTAAGGCTAAGAAGCTCACTTATCAACCATGTGGTATTGGGTTCAGTCCCATTGCTCAGCATCTTTGTCAAGTGTCTACTACTATAGCCCCAGGCCAATTAATGCTTTGTAAGTGAATTTGGTAAACAGAAACTGTGGATGCCTGTTGTATATATTTGACATGCAATGTTGGTTTGTTTACATCTCTGTAACTTAACAGTTTGGCAAAAGAAGCCAAAAGAATAAGTATCACACTTAAAATAAGTACTGCAGTCAATTTGTTCAACTAAACTCTCAGCCTGGCAACTGTCCAATGACTAAAACAAGTGAAAGATAAAAGATGTTAGCCAAATAGCTCAAAACTGACTGATCCTACGATCCTGTCAGCTGCTGGAGGGTGATAGGGATTCGCTTCCCCTGCTAGCAATATATTGTATATAAAGGGTACAGAGCTTGCACCAAAAAACCAGCTGGTGGAGAATCTGCCAGGGGTTAAACTAGTAGTAACATTCATCTGTCACTTTGATGTCGCTACTCACTTTGCTGATAAAAGATAATGCTTTCTATCTAGTTTTGTTTCGTATTTCACAGTCTAGTTTACAACAATAGCTCTTCATTGTAAAAGTACATAGCACCTTAATAATAAAATTAGGAACAATTACTCATTACTGAAAGTGACTTGGAGTTAGCAGCCAAAAATCTGGTGATGATGATATCACCAATAATAAAATCATGTTCATGATCCTTGATAGACAAAAGAACTTTATTGATCTAAAACTAACCATGGGATTAACCCTTTTGTTATCTTTATTTCTGTTGAGATACACTGCCTTTGTTTCAAATAAAACTTTCAAAATAATGAAGAATTTGGTAAAATAACTATCCTATTAAACCTGTATTTTTAAGGTGGTGAACTAGTAGAATTGTTAGCTAG
>JAOPJW010000001.1:124678959-124691026 GCA_027122535.1 Octopus maya | reverse complement strand
TGCGTGTCATCCTTGCGCAGGGGCCATGCTAATCTTCTCTGTATCGTTCCAATTTTAGAATATGTACCGCCGTAGCTAGTACAACAGCTCCAACTAAGCTTCACAATATATACATACCCTATCTCGTACACTTAACCATAATAGGCTGCCTCATTTGCATATCTGTATTAATAATTATAATGATATAGTAAATTCTAGAAGGTGTTTATCATATTTTTCATTCCTAGTTACGATTGTCCATACCATATCTATTTACGTTAAAATGTTGAAAATGATATATTTTGTGCGCAAATGTATATTTAGCTCAGTCTGTTTATTTATTTTCATTGGAAAACCACTGATGATTCAAGTTAGTTACAAAGAAAGCTCTTTAAAAATGCCGAAACTATCTCAGTGTGTACGCTTCATGAAAAGAGACAACGATTGAGTACATATGAAGTCCATCACATCTAGGAAAAAACAGCAATTTTTCACTTTAATCTCAAGAATAGCTCATGCCATAATGTAATGTAGAGTACACAACAACTGAAACAGGTGTACACGTTTCATTGAATGAATGGCTTTGGTAAAGGGCCTCCTTGATCAAGCTTTACCAAACCACAAATACAATAAATTCTCACTAAATAGTTGTAGTGTTGTTGAAAATATTAGAATCTGAGGAAATTAGGAAAAAATGAAACATGATATTGAAAACGTCTAATTGGTCATTGCTAAATATCATTAATATTTCCACTTTCATTTTTGTATCGCAAATCAAAAGAATGTCTCTCGGACTATATATATGTCCGATGTATCTTTCGTTTTATAAGTCGTAAGAAAAGTGTGCCTTCAAGGAGAATTGATTCTTATTTCTAGCTTATCGAACGACCACATGAAGTTTGCCCTGGCTGTCGACTAGTTGATTGCAAAATTTGCATACATGCATGCGCAAGTAAACAAGTTTGGAGTCTAACTGGAATAAGGGGAGGGGATAACTTTTAAAAATTAACAAGTTGAGGAAAAAATATTAACAATTTTAACCGTCATAGCTTTAAATGTGAAATTAAAAACGAAGTTAAAAATTTGGAATTGGGGAAAATCGATATTTTGAAATATACGAATAAATTTCACGGAAGAGAATAGAATGACAATAAGAAAAAAATGTATGCCAGTAGAAAGAGTAAAAAAAAAATATGGAACGCTTCACGAATTTGCGTGTCATCCTTGCGCAGGGGCCATGCTAATCTTCTCTGTATCGTTCCAATTTTAGAATATGTACCGCCGTAGCTAGTACAATAGCAGCCACTAACCTTGACAATATATACATGTCCTATCTCGTACACATAACCATATTAGGCTGCCTCATTTGCATATTTGTAATAATAGTAATGATATAGTAAATTCTAGAAGGTGTTTATCATATTTTTCATTCCTATTTACTATTGTTCTTACCATATCTGTTTGCGTTAAAACACTGAAAATGATATATTTTGTGCGCAAATGTATATTTTGCTCGGTCTATTTATTTATTTTTTGTTGGAAAACCACTGTCGTCTAGTTGATTGCAAAATCTGCATGCACGCATGCGCAAGTGAACGACAAGTTTGGAGTGTGACTGGAAATAAGGAAGGGGATAAGTTTTTAACAATTAACAAGTTGAGGGGAAAATATTAACAGTTTTAATCGTCATAGTTTTAAACGTGAAATTAAGAACGAAATTTAAAGATTGGTATGGAGAAACCCGATACTTTGAAATCGCTGTTCTTTTTCTTTTTTCTGCTTTAAATGTCATTATTATATTATATCTGTTTACGTTAGAGTGTTGAAAATCATGTATTGTCTGCGCAAATGTATATTTAGTTCGGTCTATTTATTTATTTCATTGGAAAACAACTGATAATTTGAATTAGGCAGAAGGAAAGCTCTTTAAAGTTATCGAAACTGTCTCAGTCTGTACGCTTCAGGAAAAGAGACAACGATTGAGTACATATGAAGTCCATCACATCTTGGGAAAAATCTGCAATATTTCACATTAATCTCAAGAATAGCTCATGCCATAATGTAGTGTAGAGTACACAACAACTGAAACAGGTGTACACGTTTCATTGAATGAATGGCTTTGATAAAGAGTCTCCTTGATCAAGCTTTACCAAAACACAAATACAATAAATTCTCACTACATAGTTGTAGTGTTGTTGAAAATATTTGAATCCGAGGAAATTATGAAAAAACGAAACATGATATTGAACACGTCTGATTGGTCGTTGCTAAATATCATTAATATATCTATTTACGTTAAAATGTTGAAAATCATATATTTTGTGCTCAAATGCATATTTCGCTCGGTGTGTTTCTTTTTTTATTGGAAGACCACAGATGATTCAAATTAGGCACAAGGAAAGCTCTTTAAAATTGTCAAAACTATCCCACTGTGAACGATTAATGAAAAAAGCCAACGACTGAGTATACATGAAGTCCATCACATCTAGGATAAACTGCACTATTTCACTTTTATCTCATCAATTGCTCGTGCCACAATGTAGTGTAGAGTACACAACTGAAACAGGTGTACACGTTTCATTGAATGAATGCCTTTGATAAAGAGTTTCCGTGATGAAGCTTTACCAAAACAGAAGTACAATAAATCCTCATCGTTGCATTGGTGTATCCTTTGTTCTATTAGCATGGGGGATGCTAATCTTCTCTATATCGTTCCAATTTTAGAATATGTACCATCGTAGCTAGTACAATAGCTTCCGTTAAGCTTCACAATATATGCATGCCCTATCTCGTACACTTAACTATAATAGGTTGCCTCATTTGCATATTTGTAATAATAATAATGATATAGTAAATTCTGGAATGTTTTTATATCTTTTATTCCGCGTTACGAGATTTTTGTAGGATTTATTTTATCTGTGTTGTTGTTTAGTGGTTGCTTAGCCCTGAAGAAGCGGATCAGTTTGTTTCGTTTAAAGGCAATGCAGAACCCGTTCCCATTACTTTTGATTACATTATTTCGTCTATCCTTTTCTCACGACATCGGAATGGGAAGGGGTGAAACTTTATTTTGATTGGATGTTATTACTATCAAAACGTATTATATCTTGGAGTACGTTATCCAATGAGCGGAATGCATTCTTAAAAAAATGAATACATTGGATAGTGGACGTCAGCTATGGGCAGTTGGAATCTTTCAGACATTTTTTTGCGGTGCTTTTTTTTGGTAGGGGAAGCGTCTTTGGAAAATGATGTTTTTAACTCATCTCACGACCATCTGATACCTTCCTTGTTTCTTGGTTTAACATTTTCTCTCCATAAACACATCTAATTGGGTAATGGAAAAACGTTTAAGAAAAATAATGCCTACGTGTATTGTTAAGAAAGAAATTCATAAACAGGGTGTTGGAAAATCTTTTTTTTTCTATTTTAAACGAAAATGTTTCTCCCATTGTTTTTAAACGCGTAGTGTCCACAAAATCAGCTAAAATCGGTCCAGGTATGAAAAAAAAAAAAAAACATTTTTCGCAAATTTTCTTTGCTAGAAAGATACTCCCCCTCATTTTCAAGGGCACCGTGAAAAAAAAAAAATCCCTATTAAAACGGAGAAAATCTAACGTGTGTGCTACCTATCGCAGACGTCCACCATCCAATGTATGAGCTAATGAGGGACCTTCTTTGTTGTCTGTCGATCTGTTAGGAATAGCAGTTAAATCTCCTTCAAATCACACCTAACCATCCAAAATAAAGAATGATACGTTAGGCACTGCTTTTGCTAATCGATGAAAATTAAGAACAAAATTTAAAGATTGGTATGGAGAAACCCGATACTTTAAATTCATTTGCTTTATAAATCTTTTGCTTTATAAATCTTTTCTATCAGGAATGACCTGAGGCTATACTAACAACTACATAGTCACACTTCCAGGGTTGTTGTTGTTACACGTGTCTGTGGAGTGCTCAGCCACTTGCACATTAATTTCACGAGCAGGCTGTTCCGTTGATCAGATCAACTGGAACCCTCAACGTCGTAAGCGACGGAGTGCCAACAACACACACAATGCATGCGTGTGTGTTTGTGTGTGTATCCATGTCTTGATATCATATAATGGTTATAAGCAAGCATCACTATCGTGTAAGCACTATTATTTATATCCAATCTTCTGTCAAAACATGTCTTGAAGAAATATTACTTTGCTTCAAGATGGCAAACTGGCAGAATCATTAGCATGTCAGGTAAAATGCTTAGTGGCATTTCATCCATCTTTGTGTTCTGAGTTCAAATTCCACTGAAGGTTGACTTCGTTTTTCATCCTTTTTAGGGTCATTAAAATAAGTACCAGTTGAACATTGGGGTCAGTGTAATCAACCAGCCTCCTTCCTCAAAATTGCTGGCCTGGTGCCAAAACTTATAACCAGTATTACCATTCTTGGAAAGAAATGAGGGTAGGCAACAGGAAGAGCATCTGGATGCAAAAAATCTGCCTGGAAAAATTTCTGACTGGCCCATACCAGCTTGGTAAAGTGGATGTTAAAATGATGATGATGATGATGTATCCCTTTTGTTTGAGCAACATCAGAAGGGTAGAGACACATTCATAAGGAGAGAAGAGATCTGTTTGTCATTGGACTGTGACCATGCTGGGGCACCACCATCAAGAATTTTAGTTAAATGAATCAACCCCAGTACTTATTTGTTTTTGCTTTCTTTGAAGCCTGGTATTTATTCTATCGGTCTTATTTTTGCCAAACTGCTAAGTTACAGGGACATAAACACACCAACAATGGTTGTCAAGAGGTGGTGGGGTCAAACACAGACATAATCACACACATACACATACAAACATCCGCATGTGTGTGTGTTGTGTGTATGGTCCAACCCATGCCAGCATGGAAAATGGATGTTTGAGGATGATGATGATATGACAGACTACCAAATCCAGTCACAATGGCTTTGGTTGGCCTGGGGCTATGGTAGAAGACACTTGCCCAAGATGCCACGCAATGGAACTGAACTGGGAACCATGTGGTTTGCAAGCAAACTTTTTACCACGCAGTCATGTCTGCATCTACGAAGTCTGTAAAAATGTTTTAAAATGCTTCCAAGCCAATTGGTTTTGAAATAAGTTGTAAGGAACTAATACACATACACAGAGCTTCTCTCACTCTCTCTCCCTCTCTCTCTCTCTCCCTCCCTCTCTCTCTCTCTCCCCCTCTCTCTCTCCCCCTCTCTCTGTCTCTCTATGTCTTCCTGTCTGTCTCTCTCTTTTTCTCTACGGTTTTCAATGAAATTTAGTATAGATAGTTTAGCAGTGGTGCTGTACTTTATATTTTTCTAAGTTGTACTTACTTTAAAACATACCTGTACTTCACTCCTTACTGCAGGAGTCATGTTTATTCGATACGTTCTTCACCTACCCCTCCCACCTTCAAAAAAAAAAAAAAACGACCATAATAGATATATTTGAGAAAATATTTCACTCTCTCTCTTCCTCTTTCTCTCTGTTTCCTCTCATTATTTTTCATACTAATTGAAAGGCAAGTAAAGGGCTACCCCCCACCATCACCACCTTATGTTGTTCCGTAGATTCAAATCCCATCAGTTGATGGGTTTTTTTTTTTTTTCTCTCTGATCAAATATATATATATAATATCCATCTAGTAATAATCTGTAGACAAATTTCTCTTATTTTCATCTGTTATTTCTTTTGATCACATTGTGTTGAATAGAAGTTTCTAAAATGATTAGCTTTTAAATACTTCTTGCTGTTCAATTTTTCATTGTTTGATAAAATTCCAACCATTTTCCACACTATTGATTCTTGTAAATGCCTTTTTTTTCTGTATTTATTTATTTATTTCCTTATTTTTTCTTTTGGCTTTTTTTTCCTCTTCCATAAATCATATTTGTTGTTGTATAACAGCTTATTAATATAAAAGAAATGGGTGTGTTTTTTTTGTTGTTGTTGTTTTTTTGCGTTTTCTTTTGTTTTTGTTTTTTGTTACTTTCTTTTCCTTCTTCCATCGAGAAATCACTTTTTCGCTTCTGTAATTGCCGAAATATTTATTTATGTATTCGTTCATTTGTTAGGGAAAGAGAGAGAGAGAGAGAGAGAGAGAGAGAGAGAGAGAGAGACAGAGAGAGAGCAAGCAAAAGACCAGCTATTTTATAGCAGGTGCTCGCGACCTCTGGTTCACATACAACATGTTACTAAGTCAGATTTTTGCCCATAAAAATATATATAAAGGCAATATTAACATCATTAAATTATTTTTGTTGTTGCTGGCATTCATACCTTGTTTAGAAAATATATTGCTTGAATTACTCACAAGGATTGAAATTAATTCTCTGTTGTATCCTTTTCTAAAGACATAAGCTGTGTGGTTAAGACGTTTTCTATGCAAACATAAACTTCCTGGTTCAATACTTCTGCACAACACCTTAAGTGCTTTTTTACATAGTTCTGATTCCACCGTACACTTGTGTATGGATTTGGTTGATGGAAACTGAAGGAAGCCTGTTGAATATGTATATGTATATGGTGATACAAACAGGAAAACTGAACTCAAAACGTGTATACATTCTTTAATTCTTTTATTTGTTTCAGTCATTTGACTGTGGCCATGCTGGAGCACCGCCCTTAGTCAAACAAATTAACCCCAGGACTTATTCTTTGTAAGCCTAGTATTTATTCTATCGGTCTCTTTTGCCAAATCGCTAAGTTACGGAGATTTAATTACACCAACATCTGTTGTCAAGCGATGGTGGGGGGGACAAACACACATATACACACACACACACACACACACATATATATGACAGGCTTCTTTCAGTTTCCGTCTACCAAATCCACTCACAGCGCTTTGGTTAGCCTGAGGCTATAGTAGAAGACACTTGCCCAAGGTGCCATGCAGTGGGACTGAAACCAGAGCCATGTGGTTGGTAAGCAACCTTCTTACCACACAACCACTCTTACACCTATGTTGTTTTATTAATCGGCAGAAGTTACAGAGGGACTCAGGCTTAGAGTTTTATGCATTGGTACTTGTCTCTATGCATGTATCTATATCCATATATGTGTCTGCATGCTTGTGTGTGTATGTATGTATGTGTGCATGCATACCCATGTCAGGGCCACGTAAAAAGCACCCAGTACACTCTTTAAAGTGGATTGCATTAGGAAGGGCATCCAGCCATAGGAACCAAACCAAAACTGCCAACTGGAACCTGGAAAGTTCTTTGGCTGACCAGCTCCTTCCAAACTATCCAACCAATGCCAGCATGGAAATCATCATCATCATCATCATCATCATTTACCATCTGTTGTCTATGCTGGTATGGGTTGGAGGGTTTGACTGGGCTGGCATGCTGGAAAGCTGCACCAGGCTCCAGTCTGATTTGACATGGTTTTCTATGGTTGGATGCCCTTCCTAACACCAATCACTCTGAGAGTGTAATGGGTGCTTTTATGTGCCACTGGCACGGGTGCCATTTGCATTATACCAGTATCTGCCACAACTGCAATCTTTTTGATGATGATGTATGAATGTGTGCCTGATGTATGTTTATGTGAGGGGGTCATGTCTGCTTGTCTCGACTTCACATAATAGTTGTAAATGAGTGTCATAATTATACAAACCACATTATTGGTTTCAAGTCTTCTGCGAAAACTCATCCACTTATTGGCAAATATTTGGCAAATATTGCTTTACTTGGAAACAGGTGAGGGCTAGCATCAGGAAGGCAGCCAGCTGTAGAAAATCTGCCTCAACAAATTCCATCTGGCGTGGAAAAGTGCTCATCAAGGCACTACTGTTGCCACTTCCACCATCAAAGAGAATGATGAGGATTATGCTAAGGATATAACTGTCTGTGGAATACTCAGTCATTTTGATTATAATTCATTGAGAAGTTAGTTTCTTTAAGCAGAATGTTTGTTTGTTGAAATAAATGAGATTCTATTATCTTTGTTCACTCCATTTTGGTTCTGAGTTCAAATTCTGTCTACATAAGCTCTCATATCTCAAGGGCTGGTTTAAATGATGGTTTCAAATTTTGGCACAGGGCCAGCAATTTCAAGAGAAGTGGTGGGTAGTTGATTACATGGAAACCCGGACCCCCAGTGATACTCCTTTTATCAAACCCGAAAGGTTAAAAATGCAAAGTCAACCTAAGTGGAATTTGAACTCAGAATATTCAAAGATGGATCAAATGTCATTAAACAATCCTACCAGCTCACTGCCTTAAAGCTGGTTTAAATATTGATGATCTAACCCTATTGGTAATAAGGTCAGGAACAGTAATGTCATCTATTCTTAGCCGAAGAGTTTTTATGTTTCTTAAGTCACTCTGGTGGTGGTAAGATTGTAAGAAATTCTCAAAAGATCTGAAGGTCTTCAGAGAAGAAATCTCTCACTCAGGCAAGTATTTCAGCCCTTAACTTCTTACATTCTAAGGGGGATGAACTACATCCAAGTCATGATTCCTGGGTGCCCTTCGACTGATACTTTTAGCCATTTGGATACCAGAGGCCTCTGCATTTAAACTGCTTGGAGGTTTCATCTAGTTGTAACTCCTCTCTTTTAATTCAGCTTTCAGACTTCCTAATTACTTCAGTTTAATTACTTCTTCATACTGTTGTTTGTACTTTTCAACAATATCTCAGTTTCCATTCATCGTGGTTCATATTTTAAAAATCTTTTATTCTGGGTATGAGACGTTTTGGCTCTGCTATTTTGGCACTGCCTGCCTGGCATTGCTAATTCAACTCTGACTTATTTGGCATCTGGCGTTCTCTCTCTCTCTCTCTCTCTCTCTCTCTTTATGTATGAGGAGAAGGTAAAGCATTTATGCCAATCATCTTCAATTAATGAATTGTAATCTCTCTATCTCTCTCTCTAAATATATGTGTGTGTGAGTATGTGTGTGTATTTTTGTGCATGCGTGTATGTATGTTTGCTTCCAGCGTTAAAAAGCACAGTCACCAAAACAGACCAAATGTGTAATGAGCCATGCCAAAGCATTTGTATCCAAACAGCTGTGCCATATCGTCTCATTCTGTTTCATTCTATTACTGCTTTCAATCATTTGGCTGTGGCCATGCTGGAGCCTTCAAGCCAGTAAATTGATTCCATTGACCTCAGTACTTATTTTAGTGATGGTTATTTTCAATATCATGGTTATTTTCAAATTAAAAGGAAACCAAAAAAAAAGAAAAAAGAAAAAGGAAAAAGAAAAGCTATAAAGCTAAGAACTTTCATACCGAATATTGTAATAAAGAATTGTTCATTTCTGTGTAGAAAGTCTTGGATATATTTTTCTTTTACTTTCACAAATTTCCTACGCAACATTATAGCTCCATTTTCTATAAAGCATTTTGAGTATTAACTTCCATGGTAGCAGCCATAAGTTCTTTGAAAATGTTCAAAATGAAAGATGGGGAAAAAAAAAATCTTACAAGAATTTACTCTTTTGTAATATATATATTGTGTACTACATAGCATTTTTTTTGGATAATTTAGAGTGTTTGGTTTAAATTTTTTAAAATAAACATACATTTTTATCCTTACTGTAAAAAGTAAATGTTGCACACTGCACTATGAATGATTTTATTAATTCACATTGTCAGAGCATGTGCAATTATGTGAATTAGACAGACTAGTTTGGCTGAGTTGAGTCCTCTGTACACTATACACACCAGTAAGCTATTACTTGCTCAGTGGATGGAATATTGATATTCTTTCTCTGATGAAGGTATAGCAAGACTCGAAACTGGTCAGATTTGTCCCATATTTTCTTCTACCTATGCACACAATATAAGATGTTCAATATCATCATCATCATCATCATTTAACGTCCGCCTTCCATGCTAGCATGGGTTGGACTATTTGACTGAGGACTGGTGAAACCAGATGGCTACACCAGGCTCCAATCCAATTTGGCAGAGTTTCTACGACTGGATGCCCTTCCTAACGCCAACCACTCATAGAGTGTAGTGGGTGTTTTTATGTGTCACCCGCACAAAGGCCAGTCAAGTGGTACTGGCAACGGCCACGCTCCGAACGAGAGAAAAAAAAAAGTAACATAACGATCTTGCTCGTGAATTGTGTCGCCTGCACATGAGCCAGCAACAATTTCTAATTCATTTGCCTCAACAGGTCTTCGCAAGTGGAGTTTAGTTTCCATTGTAACTCGACTTCTATTTCTATGTAAATAGAGGAATTTATCTGTAAAAATATGTGACACTTATTCAGTAGCCATGATAAAACTCTGAGTTTCAGATGCCAAAGTGGGAGCCCACGCCAACATCTCTTCAGTTATCTAACTGAATAAGTGTCACATATTTTTACAGATATATATACATATATATATAGGCATAGGTGTGGTTGTGTGGTAAGAAGCTTGCTTCCCAACCACATGGTTCTGGGGTCAATTTCTTTGACTAACAGCCTACGCCCTTTAAGGCAGTACTCAAGAATAGCTGCAGTCTAAAGCCTGAAACAAGTAAAAGAATAAAAGAATATATATATGTATATATATATATGTATATATATACACATATATATACGCACACACAATTGCACACACATGCACATATATATACGCACACACATACACATACAAATAACTACAAATACACAGTTTATCTAATATTAAATTATAAGCAAAGATATTCACACATACAGACATGCATGCACTCATATATACATGTGTATATATACACATGTATATATTTGTGCATATACAGAAACTCACATGCACACATCTGCATACACATTGATACACACACATATATATATGCTTACACACACGCACACATACACATGTATCTTCATACACACAGAAACATAGAAACACAAACACACACATTCACACACATATACGTACATTTGTACACACAGAAAAAGCATACACACAAATACACACACACATACATACATACATACATACAGACATAGACACAAATGCATACATCCACACACACATACACAAACACATGCACAGTCAAATACATGCACACACGCACTCACAAACACATGCACAGTCAGACATATACACATATGTATATGCTTACACACGCGCACACATACACATGTATCCTCATACACTCAGAAACATAGAAACAGAAACACACATATGCACACATCTGCATACACATTCACGCATACATTCATACACACACATATACGTACATTTGTACACACAGAAAAGCATACACACAATCATACGCATGCATACATACAAACACACGCATGCATACACGCATCCAAACATAGACACAAATACATACATCCACGCAATCATGTACACACATACACATATATGTGCACACACACTTCCTTATATCCACACAGGTCCACATACACACACACACACATCTAGTGCCAACCAACCAATTTAGTGACAATATCCAGGGGTAAACCAACCAATCAAATAATTCCTCGTTTGATTTCATTTACGAATTTCAATTAATTACTCAATCACCGTAACAAGACACATGTCACTGGAATTGGTGAGGCAGAATGAGGAAATTGATCAAAGTAGATATGTTGAATCTCCAAATTGCAGAATTCTGTGACAACTCCTGATATATAATGAATACTTCAATAATTTTAATGGTTGCTATGCCGTAATATCATGTTGACTAATAACGACCATATATATGTGTGTGTGTGTGTGTGTTTGTGTACACATTTACAACATTTGCATACACATATACATTTACATACACACACACATACATATATATACTCTTTTACTTGTTTCAGTCATTTGACTGCCGCCATGCTGGAGTACCGCCTTTAGTCGAGCAAATCGACCCCCAGGGCTTATTCTTTGTAAGTCTAGTACTTATTCTATCTAGCCATTTTCTTAGGCATACGTTTTTCTGGTTCAAATAAATTATAAATTTCAGTATGATCGGGTATTATAATTATGATATAATATAATATTAGGTTTTAAAGACAGGATATATTAACTGTATGATTTATTATTACTAATAATCTAATTGTATATTTGTATTTATTTACTAAAGTTTCTAGAGATAATATAATATAGATTTCCATTAGTTTAGAATTTATTACCAGT
>JAOPJW010000001.1:122102476-122114180 GCA_027122535.1 Octopus maya | reverse complement strand
AGGGTGAACTGTTATAGACTCGCTCGGGTATAAAAAGGTAAAAAGTTATCTTTTCGAGTCATACCGACTCATAAGGGCCGATTTCCCGGTCTCATGGCATATACTCCCACTTGGACGCGACGCCGGTCCGTCACAGGATTACTCATTTTTGCCAGTTGAGTGAACTGCAGCAACGTAAAATGAAGTGTTTTGCTCAAGAACACAACGCATCACCCGGTTCAGGAATCAAAATCACAACCATACGATCATAAGTCCAACACTCTAACCACTAAGCCACGCGCCTCCAAAAAAGACAGGTAACCGCCGTATGAGTCCTAGGACTCAGGACAGATCCTGTTCTTTCTTTCTTTTGTGCGTTTGTTCTTCACGTGTTGTCCCTCATCCGCTGTCTTTACAGTCAATAAGGAATTTATTATCACTTTATGCCATATTTTTATCACATACTTTTACTGTAACTTTGCGCATAGGTTAGTGATTTGTGTGAACTTGCTATATATTGTTTTGTGTGTTCCTATTGTAATGAATGTATGTTACGTTATATATGCGTAGTGTCTGTCTAGATGTGCTATAATCTGTATATTGCACAAGTTGCATTCCAAAAGTTTCGAGACTTTTTCAGGAGAGACATTTACTAATTTCAAAGAAGTACAAAACACCAATCTCCTTCAACATAGGATGCCCTGACTTGAATGCATTTGTAGTGCTCTAGCTACTTCGTGAAAGCCCCAATAGAAGTCCTTCAAAGTGAAAATGTCTGGAACCCTTGTCACATACTCTTTCATCTTCTTCATGTTGGAGAACTACCAAAGAGCAAGCTCTGGGAAGGTGAGGGACGGTTTTGATACCCAACTCTGTTAAGTAGTTGGTTACCAAGATGGAATTGTGGACTGATGTTTTGTCCTGGTGCAGATCTTTTGGCCTTTTGCAACTAAATCTCTTCTTGAACTCTGTCAAGACATCCGAAAAGTACTCTTTGTTGACCCTCTGGTTAGAAGGAATCTAGTAGATGCAGATGATACCCTTGCTGTCCAAAAAGGAGATCATCATATGCTTTCTAGTGGACTTGCTTTTCCTGGCCTTTTCTGCCAGCGAAAAACCAACGCTCGCCTCATACAACATAATCTGTTAAGAGTCTGGAGCATTTCATAAATTTCTGTAGCATATTTGTCCAGTTTAACACAAAACTTAATGACATAGCAAGCTTCCAAATTATCTTCATGTCCCAACAGCATTCTGAAAACTAGTCAGCTCTGACAAGCAATGTTTAGTTGAATGTGTTCGAAATACTGTTACAGCTCTCTCCTTCAATCTCATGTAACACAAATAGGCAGGTAAACTTATTAGATGTATAATAATGATATATTAAAATTACTATAGTCTAGAACATTTATTGATTTTCCTTAAAAAAGTGCCAAAACTTTTGAAATGTACTTCGTATATATTTGTGTAAGACCTGGGGTTTTGGTTTAAGAATTTATTTATTATTTTAATCATTATCAAAGCATCAATATAGTTTGTCCCCGTTTTCAATCTCACATTCTACTTAACTAATTTTTCTATTGACCTCTTCAGGGTTTGTAAACTTTCGAGGGAACATAAAAAAATCTACATGCTATTATGTATAGCTTTATGTGCCTTATGTTGTGTCTGTCACATATATATGTACCATGGCAAGAAGGTTTTACCTTAATAAATATGAGACTGCTGCATCCAGTTACTTCATAGTTTCTGAAGAACAAGAAACGTGAAAAAAACTGTGTCATCGCGTATTTTTCTGAGGTTGAATATGTTTAGTGTGGAGATCTTGTTGGTGGGTCAGTACATGATCATCAAGGTTGAGTTTATTGCGGGCATTTGTGAACAAACGATGATGTCATGGGATAGAGCGTTCCGATCGGTCAACCAGTAGGCCTTTGTCCATAACGATCTCTCAACTGTCTCCTTCGGTGGCAATAAAGGGAATCATAATCGACCTTTTGGGTTTTTTTTTTTTTAGATTATTTAGTTTCACATTTCTGGTGACAAGGAAATAATATTAATCCCCTAAAACTCCCTAAGTAGCAATTGAAGCTTGTAGCAAAAAACGAAACAACAAAACAAAGAAAAAACACCATCTCCATCAGTGCCACCACATCAATAACGACGACGACGATGACAACAACAACAATAACATTACCGCCAACAACAAACGGATTTTGTTTTCCCAGAACATGAAGATATGGCGAGTGAGATGAGAGAGTCAACCATATCAAGCAACCGACTTATGACATTATATAATCAAAATGTATTTTGACATAACAATTAGAATTTGCCAAATATAACGATCACCGCAGTCAAAATAATGAGACATCTGTTCGATTGAGTAATTTTACTGTAGGTGTCAAAATAATGTCTGAACAATTTAGTTTTCTCAACTGCTTGTATATCCGTGAGAGACACATTGGCTTTATAAACACTCTCTTAATACCATGCTGCAAGCATAAACTCAAAAGGAAAAACAAATAGAGAGAGCATCTGCATGTTCGTTGATTAGCTAGAAATAACAACTAAATCTTCCTTAAATTACACTCCTGCTTTCTTTTGAAAGAAATTAACACACTCATCGAAAGAAGTAATTCTACATATACAATGCGCTATAGAAAGGCGGAGTGGTTATGGATAGAGTGTCGTTGAAAACAATTCTGCTCAGTTAAGGTTGGCTTCGGGCTAAATAGCAACACCACTGTCACCAAAAATAAACAACAAAAGCATTCATGGCTCCATACAGTAACCGGCCTGCTATGATCACGTTATCCTTCTGTGACCGTTGATATATGGGTGGGTAACCGATTCTAGTTTCGTGAATGGTGAGAAAGTTGGGTAGATCGATACGTTGATAATCTGAATTTATTGGGGTTGTTATCATTGTTGTTGCTGTTGTTGTTTCACATAAGTCAACCCAAATCTAGCAGACCTATAATCAGAGGAATGCCATCCCGCTTATTTTTTTTTATTTTATTATTTTATTTTTTTTGTTAGACACAATATAACCAGTATGTCCGCTTTTATTTTTCATTTTAACACTTTGCCTGTTCTGTGTATTACGCGATAATATTGTTGCGAACGCCTGCACGCGCGAAGTACTTAACAACAAACACACTTAACAACTCAGAGTTCTTTTCCTTTAAAAATATAACAAAAAGCATTTACCACAACGAAATTCATTTCCTTGGTCTACTACTACAATCTGCCACCACAATTCCATCTCTCTGTCCCTCTCTCTCTTAGACTCTATCCATTTCTGCTGACTGGTACCTTCTGACCATAGTCTCTCTCTTTTCTCTCATTGCTTCAATTCATATCAGACTCTCTCTCTCTCTTCATCTTCACTTCATCTCTGTCTAACTACTTCGTCCACTCGACTACTACCTCTCGACTGGTAAAATTCCTGTTCTCCATCTTGTAGAACGACACTCACCACATCCTATCCTTCTGGCTCCCAGAGCACGAATGGCCTCTGTCCTTGTATATCAGTCCCCTCTACCCACTCAACCGAGTGGTCGGCTGGTGCAAAATTCTTATCCTGCCTTTTTTTTTTAACTTATGGTGACACGACAGGGAGAGGTTATGCTAAAAATAGCTGTAGTTGCTGATCAGACAAAGGAAATTCCATTGCCCCCAACAATCATAACACTGGTTCAAAATCCAGCTCGGCAGACAGGGGTATCGTGCTAATTGCATCATCGATGGTTGCATCAATATATTCTGTTCTATAAAGTATTTTAGTTGTAATTAGTTCTATTATTAATTGTTATTAGTTCTATAACATATAATTATAAATGTTGCATTGATAATACATATCATTTATCAAATAGATGCCTAATATATCATTTAGAGCAACATATAGGTAACTAACGAATATTAGAAAGACAACTGGTTGAAAAATAGAGCCCTATGACAAAAATTCTTGTTTACTAAATGAATACTCTATAGAGATTCAAACTGATAGTAAGATTAATGTTAAGCTCTTTGATGTATGCATTTTACTTTACAATAACTAAGCCCCTACATTAGAGGTGAATATAATTTACATAACAAAAAGGTATCTACACAAGGAAACAGAATTAAAATTAATTAAACTATATGACAAAAGTCGAATCAATTATAAGTGATATTGATTTTCTCTTTCAGGACCAGACTGGTTAAAGCAGACTAAATTGACCCTGGGGGGAAAGATAGTTATAATCAGTCTCACAGAGAATTCAGCAAAGATCACATATGGTGACATTTACTCTACCAGTTCTGTAATTCAACCCTATCACACTTTAATTAAAAGTCGTATTAATATAAAATCTGTGAAAGACCTGTAAAGTAAGCTTAAGATCTGGAGAAGTGAAATCTTTGAGACAAAGTTGGACCACAATAGAAAAAAATCACTTCACTTTATAAAAAGACAATAGCCTGGGGAACAATAACTTTTACTCTTCAGACTTTGCTTATATCCTGTAATAAAGTGAAAATATTTCACAGAGACCCAGCTAAAAATTATAGCTAATCAAACATTTCACTTTCTTGTTCACACAACTTGGACTTGTGCCTAAGTTAGTAATCAATGTTAAAAATAAGACAAAAATAGAGCATCAAAATAAATCATTACTGTATTTCATTCATATTTCTTAGTTTTAATTTCAAATTTCTCAGAGAAAGAAATGTTCTATTTCTCCATGGTTGGAAAAACATATACAAATAAATAAATCTATTTTACACACTTGATTCAAGAAACAAAGGTTAGTCCTTATAGAAACCATACCAACTCAGTAATTGGAGTCTGATGCAACCATTCAGTTTATTGAATCCCCTCAAACTGTTCAACCTACATCAGCATGAAAAACATACTTTAAATGATTTGGTTGATGATTATGACACTCTTGTTCAATAACAGGTCTTATGCAATAATAAAGATTCAATATAAGAATTAATTATTTAGTAATTATATTAGCACTTGTAAAATAATTGATTATAAGCAATTATAGCATGGAAAACATATTAGCCATTTAAAAACACACAAATGCTAACTTCAGTTAAACACTTATTATTTGGAGACAAAAGTTTTGTCGCACTAACTGCTACCTAGTCACTGATGCAGTTCCACTGCAACTGTTTAAAAAGCAAGTCAGTGGGCCTCTATATATAGGCTTAAATATAATTTCTGTCTTCTATATTGTTATTTTGGTTATTGTCTAGTGCTTATATATCTTAAACAAAGTACTTTTTAAATATTAAATATACTCTCTTTTTCATTTTCTACAATGCTCTTCCATTTATCCAGTAGACCCTCAAGGCCCTTCTTCCAAAATTCCGTGATGAAAAGTACTCCTCCATTACTGTTCTGATCTCATCTACAGAATTCATATTTTTTCATCCAAATGATTTTGAAGACTGCAGAATAACTGATAATCAGATGGCGCAATGTCCGGTGAATATGATGAGTGGGGCATCGTTTCCCCTTCAATTTGCTCTACCCTTTGGAATGTTACCCTCACTGTATGTGGTCAAGCATTATCCAGATAGAACACCTTTTGTCTTGAAACCAAAGATAGTTGTTTTTCTTCTAACTACTCACAGTAGATCTCCTTTGTTATCGCTTGGTTTGGCTTTAAAAGTTCAAAGTGGACTAAACATTCTATATCCCACCAAACAAATAACCATACCTTACGTGGATGAAGACCCTCTGTAGCTTGGGATGCTGTGTTTCTCTTTTCCATACCCACTGTCTGCGGTACTTGATATTTTTAGAGAACCCATTTCTTGTCACCAGGTACTATTTGGTCCAAAAATGGTTCATTCATGAGATGTGACAACAAAGAAGAACACATATTCACTCTCTGTGTGAGATTAGACTTGAAAAGTTTGTGAGGAACACATTGACCCAATTTGCTGACTTTTTTGATGGCATACAGTTGTTGATAAATGGTTGAATGACCAAATCCAAGCTTCTCTGCTGGTTCCGATGGGATTTTGTTCCACTAGGACGTCTTTGTTGAGCTCTATAGATCTTCCAGGATGAGCCTCGTCTTCTAGGCTGTAGTTTCCAGCTCAGAATTTCTGAAATTGCCGTTGACACTGGATTGCATTTGTTGACCAATTCCCATATACTGCATTAATATTCTTCATACTTTTCATTGTGTTGTTGCCTTTATTGAACTCATAAAGCAAAATATGCCAAATATGCTCCTTTGTCACTTCCATTATAGCTTTGAAAAAAATAACTGTTAAAATCAAACTGCACTCTTCAAAACTTGCACTAAGAATAAGGGCAAGGTAAAATTACTACCTGCTTTTGTGGCAAGTTGATGCAGGTAGTTTAGCTTGTCCCCCTCCAACTTTTAGTTCATGCAATTGAAAAAAACTTCATTGTTTATGGGATGATCCAATATATACACACACACTTGGCCTATATATCCTGGCACACAACCTTGGCTCACCAAATGAAAAAATGTTTTAGTGAAGTAAACAGTTTTTGTATCTTTTTGAATGGCTAATATATCTTCCATGCTATAACTGTTTCAGTATTAATTCATGGTCTCAGAACAAAATCACTTACCAGACATAGATAATTCTAAAATTAATTAATAATTTAAAAACAGCCAATTTGACATAATTTTCAACTCTTATCAACAATACATTACCAACTTGAAGGTAATTAAATGCTTTATGTTGAGTAAATATTTTATGTTCCTGTGCTGTAAATCAGTTAATTACATGTTCAACAAAAAGAGAAAATGTTAATACCTGTTTAGCAATGATATATCAAAGTTTCTCCTATTTTTCCTAAAATATATTTCAATTAGACAGCTTGTGTGTGTGGATGTTTTCATGTGTGTTTGGAGTGTATATGTGTGTAATTGTGTGTATATGTGTGTAATTGACAATTAGAAGTAATATGTCACCAGTTACCATTTTATATATTTTCTATGGTAGTATTAGTTGAACAGATTTCATATCATCTTACCACTTGTCACAGCCTTCATCAACTGGTACTCATAGCATCAGTCATTTTTGTTGTATATGCATGTATACTTGCTTTTTCTGGCTGGATGCTCTTCCTATCATTTGCTATTTCACAGTGTGGTCTGTCTACACTTTATTGTGCTACCATGTAGAGGAAACCAATTACACAAATATTATTCAGGTTGTAAACAAAAACATCAGTAATGTCTTCAGATACCAAAGGCATTTGAAAGAATTAAAATGTTAATGAATATAAACACACACACACACACACACACACACACACACACACACACACACACACACACACACACACACACACACGGTGGACGTCTTTCAGTTTCTGTCTATCAAATCCATTCACAAAGCTCTGGTCGGCCTGAGGCTACAAAAGAAGACGGTGCCACGCAGTGGGACTGAATCCGGAATCGTGGTTGGCAAGCAAGCTACTTACCACACAGCCACCGCTGTGTCTCCATCGTTATTTTTCACATCGTGTTAGCCACCATCCTTACGATCATAATCATTCTCATAATATCAAATGCAGTGCATTTATATATTTGCTAGCATAGACACAGTGTTGTAAGAAATAATGTTGATGATATTTATTTTTTTATACAATGCAATTTAACAAATTTATTAATTTCTTTCTCTTTTCTGCTTTTTTTTTTTCAGATTACGCACACTAAAGCAAGGCTGGCGTCGCTTACCACAGATTGCGAGTATTCGGACAGTGTGTCCAGCCCGACCTCATCGCCACCATCGACAGTCGGCAGCGCATCAGCAATGAAAAATACCACAATCAACTTGACCACTGGTCGAATCACAGGAAGGATGAAGTTTAATCAACGCCTCTTCATTCTTTTTGGAGCTACTTTCTTCTCATTTGCATTTTTTCTTTTATTCGACCAGAGCATGCCCTGGCCACAACAACAAATCAGCCGGACTCGTCTGTTGGCCATTAAGCTCTGGCCAAACCAGTTGGACTGGCAGCCGCCACGACATCACCACCACGCATGCTCATGGAGCACGACACCGTCCATTGACAGGATTGTCACAGCAAACTTTTCCACATTTGATATGATACCCAAACTTGTTTATGATGTCATGGCTGACGGTTCATATCCGCTCCCAAACCCTAACAAAGCTTTAGATTTATTATCTTTATCATCATCGTTATCATCATCTTTGTCATCGTCAGCATTATCAAAGTCTTTATCATCATTATCATCCTCATCATCGTTATCATTATCAAACTCCTTAGTGTTATTAGATTCTTCTCTTTCATCATCACCATCGTTATCATTATCACCATCATCATCATCATCATCATTAAAGTCTGCTTCATTGTTATCATCTAACAATGCTGAACTTGTTGTTGATGGTGATGATGCTGGTGACGATGATGATGATGATGACGATTCTCATCATAGTAACGTGGATGGCGGCGGTGGTGCTGCTGCTGGCCACAGTAGAGATAGTATAAGTAGTAGTAGTAGTAGTAGCAAAGTCAGCGAGGACGGTCTTACTGTTATTGTTGTCCCGCATTCACATAATGACCCAGGATGGCTGAAAACAGTGGATGAGTACTACTCAGATCAAACAAAGCACATACTTGACAACATGGTGCAGAAACTGACCACGTACCCTAACATGACATTTGTGTGGAGTGAAACAATTTACTTAGCCATGTGGTGGAACGATCAAGAAGATGCCATTAAAGCACAGGTCCGTAGACTGATACGTCGGGGTCAGTTAGAGATAGTGCTGGGTGGCTGGGTGATGCCAGATGAGGCCACCACTCATTATTATGCAATAGTTGACCAATTGATAGAAGGCCATCGATGGGTGATGGATAACTTGCATGTCATTCCTGAAAATAGCTGGTCAATCGATGCTTTTGGACATTCTGGCACAATGCCTTATTTACTGAAGGAAGCTGGTCTGAAAAACATGGTTATACAGAGGATTCATGGTGCTGTAAAAGGTTATTTAGCCAAACGTAAAAGCCTTGAATTTAACTGGCGCCAATACTGGGATCCTAAAGGCACAAAAGATATGATGTGTCACACAATGCCATACATGTTATATAGCATTAAATATACCTGTGGTCCAGATAAGTTCTTCTGCCTGCTTTATGATTTCCGCAACATTCCTGGTGAAAGACGCGAAGGTAAGAGTCGTGAAATAACCATGAAGAATATTGAAATTCAGGCAGAGTACCTTTATAAAGAGTACATGAAAAAGAACTTCCTTTATAAGTACAACGTGATCCTTGTGCCCCTTGGTGATGATTTCAGATATGACAAAGAATTAGAATGGGATCAGCAATATCAAAACTACATGATGCTGTTTCATTATATGAATTCCAGAAGAGACTGGAACATAAAACTTCGTTTTGGAACCCTCAAAGATTATTTCGATATTGTCCGTAAACGCCAACTTGTATATCCAAATTACTTTGGTGATGATAGTTTAAAGTTGCCCTCTCTTAGCGGTGATTTTTTCCCATATTCGGATAAAAACTATGACTATTGGACTGGATTCTATACAACAAGGCCTTTTGACAAAAGATTTAGTCGAAATCTTGAAAGTTATCTGCGAGCAGCTGATATCTTATACTTCTTAGCCTGTTCTTATTCCAGCATCTGGGACGTTCCATACGAGAAATCTTTCGAGGCTGCTGGTATGTTGAAAAGAGCACGTAGATACCTCGGTTTATTTCAGCATCATGATGCTATTACAGGAACTGCCAAAGATAATGTTGTATTAGATTATGAAGAAAAACTGGCTATTTCTTATAACCTTACACAAACTGTTATTGGTGACGCTTTGGAAATACTTTTGTATCGTTCAAAGAATGGACCCAGTAAATTTGTGACACCAGAAACCGTACGTATATCTCCGACGACTTCTCCACAAAAGCAGATTTTGCGAGTCGACAAAGCCGGCTTGCGACTGATACTTTTCAACCAATTGTTACAACAGCGTCAGGATATTGTGACAGTTCTTGTTTCTACAAACAATATCGAAGTTTTAGATGAAAACAAAAACTCTATACCATGTCAGATAAATCCTTACTGGACAGAGCATACAACAGTTTCCAACAGTGTATTTGAATTGGTATTTTTAGCTAATATGGCACCGTTAGCTTCAACTGTCTACACACTTCAAATACCTTTGGAAGAACCAAAAAATACATATCTTGCTCGAATTGGTGCCATAAATCACGAACACTTAGTAATACCGTCTACAAGTGGTTTTGTCAAGGAAAAACCCTGGTTTAGTAGTAATTCTGAATCAATAGTTTTGGAAAACAGTATCATAAAAGCTACGTTTTCTGGTAGTCGAGGTCTTTTACAAGAAGTCGTTGATAAAACCACTGGAAATTCTACTCAGATAAAACTGGATTTCCTTGCTTATCTCTCTCAGGGTAGTGGAGCATATTTATTCTTACCAAATGGTCGGGCACGCTCTATCACAAATAACAAGCATATCGTACGCGTTGTTCGTGGTCCATTAGTATCCGAAGTACACGTACTTCACAAATATATATTGCATCGGATCAAGTTGTATGATGTGCCTGGACTTCAAAGACATGCTTTGCATATTGAAAATACAGTGAATATAAAAAGTTTCCGTGATCGGGAAGTAATCATGCGTCTTCAGACAGATATTAAAAATCCCAATCAAACGTTTTTCACTGACCAGAACGGGTTTCAGATGATTGGCCGCAGAAATCAGCCTCGATTGCATGTGGAAGCCAACTATTATCCAATAACAACCATGGTCATGCTAGAAGATGACCTACGACGGCTGAGTCTTCATGTTGACCATTCCCATGGCGTGGCTTGTTTGGAAACAGGTATGGTTGAAGTCATGCTTGACCGACAGCTCAGCTATGATGATGAACGTGGCCTTGGTCAAGGGGTTGAGGATATAAAGCCCGTAATTTCAAAGTTTGTTCTTCATCTTGAACCACGATACAAAGGCAAGCAGTCTACATCTAATGGTGATGATACAGTTAACAATAAGCATAATGTCAAAGAAGACACTCTTCAGTTTGACTCGGAAGCAGCCCAGAGACATGAAGCAGCACAAAACATCAATGTGGATAAAAATAAAGATGGAATTTCCAAAACCTTAGTTCGAAATTCTGATGGTAACGCTCAAAATATAAAAATGAATTTACCAATTTCGGACAGTTTTGCATCCTACACTGACTCACAAAAATCTAGTACATACACGCAAGAGCTCCGTTTTACATACCCTTCGCTTTTAGGCATTTATTTGAACTATTACCTGCAGCATCCCTTGATGACATATTTCACTAACATGCCCTCAGAAAAGCTTGCCCCTACTTTCTTGCCCATTGACGGCCAGGTTCCTTGTGACATTAACATTCTCTCTTTGCGGGTCCTAGTTAATTCCGATCTTGTTCAGAACGGCTCTAGCCTGATACTGAACCGTGAAGGGTTCAGCTGTGAATTCCCTACATCAGAGCCGGTCTGCAGTTCTAATTGGGGCCAGTTCCCTGTTAATGCCATGTTTGGGAAAATACCTTTGAAATCTTTCCGGCGAACTTCGTTGTCCCATTTGTATGACCTTGAAACACTCAGCCCAAACTCTGTCTTAAAACTTGCTCACATGGAAGTTTCCTCGTACATCTTAAAGACATAAAATAAATTGGTTTGTGTGCATATATGTGTATATA
>JAOPJW010000001.1:121265500-121276816 GCA_027122535.1 Octopus maya | reverse complement strand
GCTGAAAAGTTCCTTGCCTTGGATAAAAGAAAATACAAGAGGATCAGTTAATTATGATTTTATTCAACATATTCCCTTCTCAAATTCACACACTTACTGCAGCGGTTCTTCAGTTTTTCTAAGCCCTGCAAAAAGAACTCGGAATGTTGGGCCTCCAACCAGGCCTTTTGTGATACCCTTAAAGCCAGGATCTTTTCAACACCCCCTTGTATGTATATAATATGTATATATAATGTATATATACATTTTAATTTAAGTGAACAAAAATAGTGAAATGGAGTTATTAGAAATGTTTAGTAGTAATTAGTTATTGACCTGACTTTAAAATGATTGATGTTTCTAATATTATACTTTGTACTGCTATGTTTGATTCTTGTATGTGTAGCAAAATTACGATAGCCAGTGGTATCCAAATGGTATAATAAATTGACTGTAACAAAGACAATATGAATTCTTTTTACCATAATTATTAAAATATATGAAATGGTTCAGAAGGTGTGGTTTTATGTGCAAATCAGCAGAAAGTATTTGGTGTATTCTTGATAGTTCAAGTCATTTACCTGTTTCGAATGTTGTCACTCAGGTCATCTGAGATTGCTGACTATAGTAAATGGTATTTTATCCACTGGAAGTTTGCACCATTTATGTATTGTAATTTGGTGCAGACAGGGCTGTGTGGTGAAGTTTTGTTTGGTCCCTCAGCCCCATAGTGCAGCAGCTGTGCAGAAGCTCACAGATGTGTGTGTGTATATATCTTTCACCCAATGTCTATTGATGAATGATGGCAAGCATGATAAGAAATTTACAAAACCATTGCTTTCTGAATGCAGTCCCTTGTGATATTTGTTCTGCATCAAAGTACAGATATTCCCTTGTCATTCTTGCCAACATAGAAGCAATGGTTGGAATACTAGAAACTTGTAACTAATGATGCCATTGTTCACTGATTGTAATTGAAAATAAATGAGTGGAATCTGATAGTACTCTTTTAGAGTTTGGAGATATTGACATGCTTTATTTATTAGAAGTGTCAGAATTCAGTTTTGAGAGTGAGGTAAAATGAAGTCATTCAGTGATTGAAGTAATAATCATCTATGTATAATATTTTTTCTTTTCTCTAAATATTTCAGCGTATTCCAAACTTTATCATGAGTATTTTAACATTGGGTCACCGGATTGTTGTCTCTGACATCCAAGAAAGTATTAATTTTGTCCGTTACAAACGACCTGAGAACCAACTAATTGTATTTGCTGATGACACGACACCTCGTTGGGTAACCAGTTCATGTCTACTTGATTACGATACTGTGGCAACTGCAGATAAATTTGGTAACATCACAGTAGTAAGTTTGAATACAGTTAATTGTTTGACTTGTTCCAGTATGAAGATACATTGAATGAATTCTGCTGAAGATTTACATATTCCTGTCATGGAACTGTGTTTTGCCACAACTTATTTGGTTGCAAAACTGATGTTAAGAAAAAGAGAGAAACTGACTCAGTGCTGAAATATTTTACTCAAAATTTGTTGCTCAGTAGTTTCCCGTGGCTGCATAGAATTATCTTGTGCAGAAAACTATTATAAAAAAAGATCTGTTTCTAGTACTATATGTTTACTGATGGAATGATTTGTCAGTATCAGAATTTTCTACTAATGAACATTGACCTCATTAAAACATGAGTGTTCTCTGAAATAATTGAAACCATAACGATAGTTTAACCTTTTACCTTTTAAACCAACCATATCTGGCAAAATGACAAACCAGTTTTATCTTGAAAACTGGTCAGATCTGGCCTCTTACATCTACCATACAATGTCATTCTGAAAATAAACAATCACATCATTGAAATCTCAAAGCTACAAAGTAATGCATAACTAATTCAAATCAATGTGGATAAATAAACATAAGATTTGACAGAGGAAGCTGAATGCTAAAGGGTTAAAACCTTCAATCAAAAGAAATAGCTTTTGCATTGCAGCACATACTCGTAATTAGTTTCAGTGCATGATTGTCTTCAAATTGTGTGATGCACTTGATATAATCATCATTAAAGTCGTTATGCTGGGTTATTTAAACCATACTTTAACCCTTTAGCATTCAGATTATTCTGTCAAATATAATGCTTATTTATTCACATTACTTTGAATTAATCATGCATTATCTTGTAGCTTTGAGATTTCAAATGATGTGGTTCTTTTACTTGTTTCAGTCATTAGACTGCAGCCTTGCTGGGGCATTGCCTTGAGGGATTTTAGTTGATTGAATCAACCCCAGTGCTTTTTTTCTAAGTTTGGTACTTATTCTATTGGTCTTTTTAGCCAAACCGCTAAGTTATAGGGATGTAAATATATTACATATTTGATGGGCTTCTTTCAGTTTCTATCTATCAGTTCCACTCACAAGGCTGAGGCTATAGTAGAAGACACTTGCCCAAGGTACCAAGCAGTGGTTGGGAAGCAAACTTCTTACCACACAGTGACTCCTATGTCTGATTGTTTACTTTTAGAATGACATTGCTGTGTAGGTCTAAGAGGCCAGGAATGGCTTGTTTGAACTTAAACAGGTAGAATATTTGGGCAGGATATGGGCAGTTTAAATGGTAAAGGGTTAATCATATTGCTTAGATTTTTTGCAGATTTACTAGTGTATTTTATTATGGGTGGATTTAATGGATCACTTGTAGTAGTAAGGACAGTTGTAAACACAGATGATTGTGGTTTGATTTATTAAAACATAGCTATGACTGATTGATACAGTTTGCCATCATTTCACTGGCAAATTGAACTCACTACTTTGCATTACTGAAATAGAGTATGTCTAATGGCATGTTGATGTAGATGATCCATAAACATAATAATTTGAATTGAGGTTCTGTTTTAGCTGATTAGGTTGGTTACTAATGTATAACAAAACTATTTCTTTCTGCTTAGATTCGTTTACCTCCTGATGTCTGTGATGAAGTTGAAGAAGATCCAACTGGTAACAAAGCACTTTGGGATCGAGGTTTACTTAATGGTGCTTCTCAAAAGGTTTGTACTTCAGAGTTCATTTCTTGTGTGTGTGTGTGTGGTATTTTGTTCAGGAAAAACAAAAGATGCTTAAGATGTTTTATTTCAATACTTTTGCAAACAAATTGCTCCTCTGGTAAAGCATTTTTTAAAAATAAATAATAAATTAATCTTTGTAATGTATTTGAAAAAAAGCTACACTACGTTCACACATGCTTAATTATAACAAATGTTTTATTAAATGAACAAATCTATAAGCTTCCTTTAAAAAAATATATGTAGTTATGATATTTTTTATATATTTGATCTTTTGTTTTTAGGCTGATGTCATTGCTAACTTTCATGTTGGTGAAGTAGTGACATCTTTACAGAAGGCTACCCTCATCCCTGGTGGATCAGAGTCCTTGGTCTATACAACATTATCTGGCAGTATTGGAATGCTGGTTCCTTTCACTTCACATGAGGTTTGTTGAATCTCTTTCTGGAAATATTTTTAAGAATGTATTTTATTCCACAATAACCTACTATTGTTCACATTATCTAGTCTTAACTATTATTGAAATTTAGCCCAGCAATTATTTGCAGCTCAACCTTCAGTTTTTTTGATGTGTCAATGTTCACATAGATTCATAAGCCAATATCCAAATTTTCAACAGATTTCACACATTACAGAAATAACTACAAGTGTATCAAACTACTGGATCAGGTGATGAAAGTTACAGAGAGGGTCATAGCCCAACTAATTAGGAGAGAGTTAGCTTAGATGAGATGCAGTTTGGTTTTGTGCTATATTTCTGGTAAGGCAACTGCATGAGAAATATCTAGCCAAAGATGAACCCCTGTGCTTGGCTTTTGTTGACTTGGAGAAAGCCTTTGACAGGGTCCCCTGATCCCTTATCTGGTGGTCACACCCTAACTATGGAAGAGGTAGACCTAGGAAGATATGGGATGAGGTGGTGAAGAATGACCTTTGAACATTGGGCCTCACAGAAGCAATGACAGGAGACAGACCTTTGGAGACATGCTGTGATTGAGAAGAACCCAGGAACTAAAGTGAGATTGCAGCCATGGCCAATGCCTGTGTTGCATGTTCGGCTCATTTAAGAGTACCCTTGATGTGTCAGGTGATATGGATATGCTTGATAAGATCTGTTGAGTCAAGTAAAACCAAAGTCGTAGCTGTAGCCAGTGCCCCCTGACTGGCTCCCGTTCCAGTGGGATGTAAAATGCATCATCCAAATGTGGTCAATGCTAGTGTCTCCTGACTGGCTCCTCTGCCAGTGGCACATTAAAAGTACCATCTAAATGTGATCAATGCCAGGCCCGCCTGACTGGCTCCTGTGCCAGTGGCACATAAAAAAAACACCAACTACACTCTTGGAGTGGTTGGTGTTAGGAAAGGCATCCAGCAGTAGAAACTTTGCCAGATCAGATTGGAGCCAGGCACAGCTGCTGACTCTCCAGACCTCAGTCAAACCGTCCAACCCATGTCAGCTTGGAAAACAGACATTAAACAATGATGATGATGATTTCCTTCTCTGGTACTATTTCTGCCTGTAACATTCCATTCTTCTTATTAATTAATCATCTGAACTGACAACCTTTAGAATGCCAGGCGAAATGCTGAGCTCAAATTCCACCGAGGTCAACTTTACCTTTCATCCTTTTGGTGTCGATAAATTAAGTACCAATGAAACACTGGGATTGATGTAATCGACTAGTCCCCTCCCCCAAAATTTCAAGCTTTGTGCTTTTAGTAGAAAGGATTATTAGTTAATCATTTTAAGGTGGTGATTAGAGCACTGGGCAAAATGCTTAGCAGCCTTTCATTCATCTTTCCTTTCTGAGTTCAAATTCCACTGAGTTTGACTTTGTCTTTCACCTTCTCAGGGCTGATAAATAAGTACCAGTTGAGCACTGGGGTCAAGGTAACTGACTTACCCTCTCCCCCAAACTTGCTGGCCTTGTGCCAAAATTTGAAACCATTATTAATTAATCATTGTTACCTTGCTCAGTCACACTCCTCATTAAGCAAAGCTCCTTTTGCCAAAGTGAAAGACAACAACTATAAAAATTGCTACTATGTAACTGTATCAAAGCTACACTCACATGACAATTCTTAATTCATGCACAATGTTCACACGCACACATACCATACATACACAAATACATTATTCAAGCGTTGTTTACATATGCTTGATTAACAGACAATCAAACTTCAGAAAAGTGGCAATCTCATATTTGAAGCTAGCAAGATTACCTGTTTCCCTAGAGGAGTAAGGTTTCATGGATTGACTTTGGTTGATGAATGCCAGTGATTAAATGTTTAATGTTTCTTGCAAGACATTTTTTCAGGAATTGATTGGTTGTTACCTTCAGTTGTGTTATCTGATTTCTCCCCTACTTCCATCTCATTATACAAAATACATTTTTATATTCATTTCCATTTGAATGTGTTTTTGTTTTCCAGGACCATGACTTTTTCCAGCATTTAGAGATGTACATGCGCTCAGAACATCCTCCACTTTGTGGTCGAGATCATCTTTCTTTCCGTTCATATTACTTCCCTGTCAAGGTAAAAAGCATTTAACTTAACTTTATCTAACTTGGTAAACACTGTAAATGACTGCTGAAGGTACCCTTATCTTCATTGTTAACTGTATCAAAAATTAAACATTGCAGTAAATTTTTAGAAGTGGTACAATTAGCAAATTATTTAAGTGCTGAGCCATTTTTAGATAATTGATGAAGTGAAGTTAACTGCAAAAATAACTTAGCATTAAAGAATCAACTGATAAATGCAGAAGAAATGAGTGGATGGATATAGATATTATGTAAAATTCACATGGAAGATGTGTTATGTTTGCAAAACTGTTTTGTGTTGTCAATAAAGATCATTTTTGGTTAGGTCTCAGAGTGTGGGAACTTGTGGATGAGATTATTAATGACTAGATGAAGGGCAGATCTGTGCAAGTGACCTATGTTGGCATGGGAAATTGAACACTAAAATAATGTTGATTTTTGTGTTCCAATCTTCTGTGTTAAAATGTTATTCTTAATGGTGTTAAAATGTTATTCGTAATGGTGTTAAAATGTTATTCTTAATTTACCATCAATATCAATCTTGACAACAGGTTTTTTAAGTTTCATAAAAAATATATATTGATAACAATTTACTGATGTAGTTTAACTGAAAATTTTTTTAATTTAAAATATAATATTTAAACGAAGCCAGTATGCTCCGATGGATGTATAATGTCAGTGTGCATACTCGACAGAGTGTAAGTACCTTGAGAGAAAAGTTAGACCTAAGAAGCATCAGTTGTGGTGTGCAAGAGAGACAATTGCGCTGGTATGGTTATGTGGCGAGAATGGATGAGGATAGCTGTGTGAAAAAGTGTCACACTATAACAGTTGAGGGAACCTGTGGAAGAGGTAGACTCAGGAAGACCTGGGATGAGGTGGTGAAGTACAGCCTTCGAACTTTAGGCCTCACCAAGGCAATGACCAGTGACTGGGACCTTTGGAAATATGCAGAACGTGAGAAGACCCAACAAGCCAAGTGAGAGCATAATCTGTGGCCTCTGCCAGAAGTGTAGCCAGCTCACTTATTCGTATCAATACTTCATTGGACACTAAAAACTCTGCTTGCGAAAACCTGTTGAGGAAAGTGAATTTGAAATCTGAAATCGAAATTAAACTGAATCCGATGACAGGCACCCATGCGAACCTCTCCTTCATTAGACACTAAACTCTGCTTGCAAAGACCTGTTGGGCAAGTGAAATCGAAATTGAACCATACGCGATGACTGGCACCTGCACCAGTGGAGCACTAAAAGCACTGTCTGAGCATGTTCATTGCCAGAGCAGCTGTCTGGCTTCTGTGCTAGTGGCCCATACATAGCACAATTTGAGCGTGATTGTTACCAGCATCGCCTTACTGGCACTTGTGCCGGTGGTATGTTAGAAAATCATTCGAGCAAGGTCGAGCGAGATTGTTGCCAGTGCCGTTGGACTGGCTCCTGTGCAGGTGGCACATAAAAAACACCTTTTTGAGCATGGCCATTGCCAGTACCATGTGACTGGCCCTCGTGCTGGTGGCATGTAAAAGCACCCACTACACGCTCAGAGTGGTTGGCATTAGGAAGGGCATCCTGCTGTAGAAACTCTGCCAAATCAGATTGGAGCCTGGTGCAGCCATCCGGTTCACCAGTCCTCAGTCAAATTGTCCAACCTATGCTAACATGGAAAGCAGACGTTAAACAACGATGATGATGATGATTTCTGAGTTCTTTTTCCACTTTGCTAAACAAAAATCACATAATCAGATTGTGATTATCTAATGGATCAAAATAGATCAGATACTAATGATTCAGCACATTCTTGAGTCAACATTATGACAGTGCATTTTCCTAACCTATAGTTGACAAAATAATACATGAGCCACATAAATGCTTTGATCATCAGAACTCAACTCACAGCTAATGACCTACATTCAATCTCAGCATCTGGACCAAATGGTCTCCCAGCTGCACTGTGTGATGCTGCTTATAACAAAGTTACACTCATAAATTACAGATATGATCACCAACAGACTTCTTCACAGTTTCTTTCTACTGAGACTATCACAAATGAAATTTGCTGAATCTCCGGTTCAATTCCACAGCAATGCTGTGGGATTGAACTCAGGATGTCATGTTAACCATTTGGTTATGATGATGTTCACACACACACTCACACGTGTACATATGCACACATAAACTGCACGTAAATGTATGTTTAATCCTTTTAGACAAACATTTAGTACATTTGGTGTGCACAAAACTAAATGCCATGTTATATACAACGCATATCAACCAACCATGAAGTTGCCTCCAATTGCATGCAGACCCTGCCCCCTCCCCCTCATCAAGCAGTTGCTGACGCCCTACAATGTTAGGCCCACGATGGAATATTACTTCCATACCTGAAACAATGCTGCTACTATGCACAGACATTCTAGAACATATCTAGATTAGGGCCACACAACTGATTGGCATTAAATCACTCACAGACATGCTCCATCATATGCTGTTCTCTTTATTTTTTTTATTGCTGTTATAATCCCTGTTCCTTGGAGCTGAACAATCATGTATCACTGCAACTCTTCCCCCACCTTGTCACTTTTGTGTCCATCATTGCAGATCCCTACATCACTAATTCTAGTCCTTCCATCCCAGAACATTATCTGTCCCTTCTCGTGTTCTTAACTGCAAGTGTTGTCATCAAGCTCATTAATCTTAGAAAACCTGCAAAGCTCTTGGGCACTGACTTTTCCTTTAGATTCAGCAAGTAAGAACAAAATAAAAATGTCCTTTTGAGAATACACTCTGCCATGGGTGAGAATTCTATGCTTGTCACAGCATCAAAATATAAAAGTAAATTCTGTTACACTGATCCAACTAACCAATAACAATCAAATAAAACTTTGAAGCACCTCAAAGTCAGACATTTAAGATCTGGATTTTGGTCATTTTGAAGAAAAACAAATACAAAACTCAGAGCACCAATTATAGGCCTATCCCTTTGATTTCACACATCAGCAAAGTCATGGAACAAATAGTCAGAGGGAAACTAATAGCATTCCTAGAAGAAAACAGCTTGCTGAATAATACCCAGTATGGTTTTTGACCAGGTAGGAGCTGCCTGAGACATCTCCTACAGTCTTAAGTAGTATCAAGAAGAGCTTTCATACTGTTTCTGTTCAGTTGTTCAATTCCAGGTTGGATATAGCCCTCAGGTCAGCTGAGACTTGGAAAATTAAAATCTCCTGCTAAAAGTACATTAGTCTGCAAGCTGGCCTCATGTGAGGTTTGGCTAATGAGTAACAAATCATCTTTGAAGTGATCTCCATGGTTAGCTGCATCAGGAAGACATTAGATAATGCCCATGATCAAATTAAGGCCAATCACATGCATTATTAGTGTATCACTCACTGTATTGGAGTGGGAGAGGAAAATATTTATGGCCAGGTCTTCTTGGATGACGATCGCTATTTCTCCTTGTTTCTGTATTGTGGTCAGTTCTGAGTAGTACATAACCTGACATATATGTACCTCCACATCCAATATATCTGGGTCAGATGCATTCCACTTAGTGCTACACACACCGTCTGTTCTCGCTGTGCAAGTTCTCTAAGATATGATACTTTTGTTGAATTTGTGAAAGTATGTAAGACCTTGTACATTTAGCCTTATTATTGAGTTGAGTTTGTAGGTTCATGACAGCAATGGTGTGGTTGTGCACTGGAGTAATAGCAGTGGTTGGTACTGTATGAGAGCTTTAAGTTTGTTTTTTTATTTATTTATTTTGCAAGATTCATCAAGGCTAAAAAAAGAATTATCTTTCTTTGGGAGGGGTTGTTGTCTGCAGCTGGTATGCTTGCACTGTTAAATATAGTTGTAGTTATATGGTCTGCAGCTGTTGGTTTTATTACTGTACCCAGTGGATATCTGGGTGACTTCTGGGTTTTGATGAAAGTCTGGGGGCCAACACTGCTACTGCAAGGGATGTTTCTACTGTGGATTTGGTGACATGCTTTTACTAGTGCACCAAGTCCCTGGGAGATGAGTGAGGATTCCAGCTTACATGTGCATATGTTGTTAAGTGAGATTTAGTGGTGGTGTTGCAGTAAGATGTGTGGTTTGGCATTGGTTGGTTTTGCTTGTACGAATTGTGTCTTGTCCCAGGTAAATGGGTGAAGCTACAGTAACTGCCTATGCACAGTCTCTCGTGTTGAGAATAGCAGCATATTTCAGAGTTTTGTGTTTACAGCTGGCAGATTTATCATGGAGCTGTCATATATACATTCAAATTGAGGTGAACAGTGGTGGTGGTAAGGGAGTGATTCTTCGCTAATTGGAATAGAAGTAGAATAGGATGATGATCGTGATGATGGGTCTCTTGTGTCATTCTGAGAATTTGAGTGACCTGACTATGGAGTAGAGCTAGAGACTATGTTGTTTAATAGGTCAATTGTTTTAGTATATATATAATTTTCTAATGTTGACGATGCTTTAGTTCAGTAATATATCTTTCTAGGGATTGTGTGTGTGTGGGGGAGTTTCCTTTTATTTTAATTCCTTGATCATATTTTCTAAGCCTGGGAAAGGTAAATAGGGGTGCAATATTGAATTTTGCACCCTGAAAATTTTTAGGGGGTGCACTTTCACCCCTACACCCGGACCCTTGTATACATATTGCACATAACACACACACAAGCGAGAAAAGTTGTTCAGGGTTATCCTATTTAAAAATCATTCACTTGACAATAAACTTGTTTATAAAGCATGTTGAGAATGAAATACAACTTTGAGTGATATTGTTAAGACTTTTTCTTCTTCGTTTCTTCGAGTCTTTTTCAATATCACATGTTGAGTTTTAAGGTAAAGGATACATACACCACCCGTTTTTGGCCTAACAAAAACCCTAATCCTAAACATCGGATGTACATATTCTTTACTTTCCGAATTTTAAAATATTTCAAATAAAAAAAGTTTAAAAATATATTGTAATATGTGTAGTCGTTGGTAATAAACATTTTCTAAGTTAATCTTGTCTTGTTTTTGTCTGTAAAATGTTGAATATTTACGAAACTCTTAACCGTTAATAAAATAATTTTCATCGCAAAACATTTAAAAATATATATATAAATATTATTGAATCATTAAGTAATTATTTCTCCAAAATAAAAATTGAATAAACTTTTGTCTCCGAGGGAAACGTGTGACTGTTAATAAAGTCGTGGTTGGCATGTTTGGATTTATTCAAATGTAAACACGAATTGGATCGCCGGTTTAATTTCATAAACAAATCAGTTTCAGGAAGAAATGCCGGTTTGTAATAATGAATCGATAATAAACGGTATACTATACAGTATGATGTTGAGGAGGAACTGTGTTTAAATTAAAGAAAATTTTAATATCCATTTTAATATAAATATATATTTATATTTAGAGAAGAGAGTTCGATGTAGAAATATTCCGTTAAGGATTGACATGAAACCATAATGAAATCGTTTGAAAAGCGGGCAGAAAGAAGATAGAAGAAGCGAGAGAGGCATGGAAAATAAATGAGGAGGTGAAGTAATTAGTGGTAGGAGTACAGGACGATCAATACCTGATGCGTTTCCATTTTCATCCATTGGATAACTTGCAACGGGACACATTTGCCGTCGAGAAGAGCATCGAGCACAGCGGCCATTTCTCATTCCTGAAATAAAGCGCCACAACTGACTGACACGGAGAGGAAGAAGAAGAAGAAGAAGA
>JAOPJW010000001.1:121218989-121229402 GCA_027122535.1 Octopus maya | reverse complement strand
TTCTGTTCTATAACACAAAATAGATAAGTATACGAAGTTTGAACGTCTTTCGGTACCAAAAACACTACATAAAACATTAATGAAAACTGGTGCCCCCGTTTTGAACAAGATCCGCTTATTTTATCTCAGAAGGATAAAGGCAAAGTACCGTATTTGATAGTAAGACGCCCCCCCCTTCTTAAGTCCCAAATTACCCTGGGTCCTGTATGCGAAGTTGGGCCTATAATGCATGATTGAACGCACTAATCGTTTCCTAATTACGCGCTGCCAAAATTGGGGTGCGTCTATAATGCCTATGCGTTTTTTTTTTTTTTTTAATGCCATCAAACACATTTACTTCCGACAGGATTTGAACTAAAAATGTAAAAGGAGTTGGCCAGCAACCCCAATTGTCACCTACAGCACTTAATAATGATGACAAGAGCAGCCACAAACATTCGGAGGAAGAAAATAGTTATCCCTCGCCATATCACGGCTTACTATTTAAACTTGCGTCGATTCCTCCGTGGTGTTGTTTTGCACTAATAATAAAATTAATATATACAGATTTTAAAAATAATTTTAAAAAATATACAATAAAAAACTGTTTCTACTTCGCCGATTTTCACCTATCGCGGTGTGTTTTGGAATGTAACACCCGAGATAGTAGAGGGATTATTGTAGTCGATTATGTCGACTCTCGAACTCGACTAGTACTTAATTTCTCGGGATTTGGACGTAATCCGACCCTAGCATTTGACTGGTACTTAATTTATCGACCCTAGAAAGACGAAAGGCAAAGCTGACTTTGGTGGGATCTGAATTCATAACGCTAACTGATGGAGCTAAATATAAGGCAATTTGTCTGAAGCTTTAATAATCCCACCGATGTACTGCCCGCTAGAAATTTGGGCAAAGGGTTGGTCAATTACATCGACCCTAATACTTGAATGGTATTTTATGCTAACGACCCTGGAAAGGTGGAAAGCAAAGTTAAACTTAGAACGTAAATAACCAGAAGGATTACTGGAAGTTGTTCAACACCAACAATTCTACCAATCCAGCGCCCCAGTGATTAAACGCCATGACAAAACGACCAGCTCTTCAGTTTTCTTAGAACGTCACTTTGGTTTCAAACAATAGTTAGCAATCGATAATTTCTGGGGAAATGCCATTTAACAAACTGGGACGAACAGCACTTGGAAGTGAGACAGTAGGGGGATGGCTTGACAAGTAAGAATAGATATCAATTTATTCATTTTATAATGTGGTGTAAATTTAGCAATCTAGGACATTCTACGACTAAACGTCCTCAAAGGCGTACATTCGTTGTTGAGCAAGCAAGCCAACCCGTCATTTTGTGATCAACAAAGTAAACTTTACGGATGTTATATTCTAAACTGACTGACGTGATGAGATTTTTAAAGCACCATAGAAACTGGAACAAAAAGGTGATAATAACGCACTACCATTTATTATAGCTTACCTGAAGTATTGGCCTGTTAACTGGTTTAAGTTTTCAGACCAGCTTGTATAAACTACTCGATTGACTATAGCGGCCCGATCTAACGTAACCTAATTTCATTCTTTATCTGTTGTTCGCTCCGAGGACTGCTCTTATGAAGTTAGTGTTAAGTATGGGTTAAAAAACCCAACCCCTCCTCTTCATTCTCACCTCTATCGTAAAATTCCCGCCTCGTAATTTATCTATTTATCTCGCGATCTCTATAATACACGCATTTACAATTCTCGGACTACGAGTTAAATGGAAATATAACCGATCGCATCTACTCTCTGGAATCTATCCAAACTTAAGAGAAATTAACTAATAACGAAATATATATATACATAGATATAACCATCATCTGTAAACTGAGCCAATGGGTCCAGTATTGCAGATACGCGTTAGTTCCAGTGATGATGACAGCGGTAAGTGACTTTTAAAATATTTTTTCTAGTTAGATATTATACATCCATTTCTCTTATTTTTTAAAACTGCTTCATAAGTGACTAGAGTTAACTAGTTACTTCAGTGGTTCTTTTATATATAGGTTATAAAATCTGTCTGTCAAAGAAATTTTACTATTCATATTAGATTTGACAACTTTTAAGAGAATATTTCCACCAGGGGGTCAAAGTACATCATCAAAATTTACATTAGCATTTTGTCCTTTATCTGATTGGATGATACTGAAATTTTATATATTCATGCTTTCGGTTTTACTAGTAAAACCGAGTTAGAGGAATGTGGATTTCTCCCTCTTATTGAGAAAGAGATAGACCTTATTACAATCTTGTTTCCTCCTGCACACTAAACACATCTCTACAAAACTAATATTTTCTTTTATGGAATAGAATGTTATATTCTCAAGATTACACATTTAAATATTGGTGAGGGGTGGGGGTTGCAAGAGGAATATCCAAAATGTAGCTTTGTGTGTTTGACTTCCCGAATAAATATGTTGGCAGAAGTTTACCAAAGACCATTCCATTTTTAGTAGGATAGATGATGATTATGCTAATTTTTCATCACTCAGTTTTAAACTGGCTCTCAAATCACCTATGGCTGGGTTTGAACTTGGAGCTTTTTAAAGTTAGATATACTCAAAAAATAAAAGTCTGTTCAGTTATTGATTAGAAGCCTGTATATTTAAACCGTGGGAATATGTCAACGTTTCACAATATAACTTAATTTATTAAATACATTGATCATATCACTGTTTTAACCAATTCTGAGCATTTGGTTTTGAAACTGTCCTAAATTATTCCATATTTTGATAAGGTTTCTATCATAACCTGTTTTGTGTGGTTGTCTTGATCTTTTCTATGTATTGGATTTTGTGTGACCCTAGGTCAGCCCTAGTCGCTTAAACCTATAGTCAAAGAGCTTTTAACTGTGTCCATTTCATTTATCTTATCTAAGACAGTAAGGTATGATTTGAGGAAAATTTTGCTACTATTTATGGCAAAGTAGTCTGACCTTGTGGATGCTCGCTTGTTGGGTAATTTGTGTAATTTGTTAGTTAAAATGATATATATATATATAGTATAGTATGTGTGTAATACCTGTTATGATTTTATTTTGATTGAGGCAGCCTCTTGTTGCCCTGAGTTTCACCTGTGGGTGCCTAGCATCTTCAGATAAGTCATGACTTGTTTGGAGATCCTGTGCACTCTCCGGCAAAACTCACAGTAGCAGGAGATTGGTTCGACCAAATTAAATATATAATTAATCTTTACTTTGGTATTGAGTACTCTTTTTTCTGACAGTCAGTAAATACATACACATGCACACAATATGGAAGGGAAAGAGAGTTTTCTTGACTGAGAAAACGTATAAAAAGTATTCCAGCCGTAACGGATCATTCTGTCATTATGATACTGTGGGGCATAAAAATTGAATAAGACCTGTAGGTATGTTGTTTATTCTTAGGTCATCTCTGATTCTGCATTTTACAATCAAAGGTCTTCCAGTTCATACCGTCTCTCTCCTTTGTACAGAAAACTCAGGAACACATCCCATACTAAAACGATAGGATGTAGTTTTGAGAGAGATTTGACTTATTTGTAGCCATTCGATCATCTACGTTGAGGCTACCTCATTAGCATTAATCAAACCTGAGTATTATTTTGTCAGAATTAATTTAGAGCTAATTCTTATAGATTTAGCCTAAATACTCTGATGTATTTACAAGTAATTTTTAAAAATTAGAAGGAACGAAGGCGAACAGAAGCAACTGAAATGATCTTCTGGAGATCACTGGTTTTTATATTTTTAGTTGCTATTATGACTATAATACAGAATGTTTTGATGTTTTACTAAATTCTCATGTAGCTGGTTCTTTCTTGCCTTCTATGTCTATTTTAATGTTCAAATTGTTCAGCGTGCACTGTAAAAGGTGTGCTCTAATGCTGTGATCCAGTTATAATCCTGTTGTACTTATGAGAGGGTGCTGAAAAGTTCCTGGCTTTGGATAAAAGAAAATACAGGATGATCAGTTAATTGATTTTATTCAACATATTACCATCTCAGATTCACACACTTATTACAACAGCCCTTCAAAGTTTCTCTAAGCCCTGTAAAAAACTCAGAATGTTGGGCCTCTTACCAGATCTTTCATGACACTTTTAAAGCCAGGAACTTTTAAGCATCCCCCCTCCTCGTACATTTACCTACAAGGCATGAACAATTCAGTTAGGTATTTCTATTTTGAGGCATCATGCAAGTATACACGACTACCATGTAAGAGTACAGATGTCAGTGTAACAACTACTTTATAGTAGTTGTCCATCCTGACTGAGTCAAGGTTGTTCCAGTTATGATCATCTTGTCATTTAATATATTCTTTTACTTGTTTCAGTCATTGGGACCATTTTGGGGCACCACTTTGAAGGGTTTAGCTGAACAAATGCCCCTACTTCCCAAAAATTATTTTTTTAAGCCTGGTACTTATTCTAGTGGTCTTTTGCCAAACTACTGTCATGGGATCATAAACAAACCAGTACTGGTTGTCATTGATGGTAGACAATGCGCACGCACACACACATGCAAATGTGTGCGCACACGCATACATACATACAATACAACTCTGTCATTCATGAATGGCTATGGATGCACCTAAGAGGTTCCCATCCAGAGTACAAGTGAAGGCAGAAAGTCGCCTCACTGGCAAACATACAACCTCGGGTTGTTTTTATGGAAGACCTGCAGTTGCCCATGCATACCAGCCTCCCTTCCACGCCACTGATGTTATCCAAAGGAAAGGCAAAAGGCCAATACAGCTTGGCACCAGTGACATCACAACTCATTTCTACATATGAGTGAACTGGAGCAACATGAAATAGTGTCTTGCTCAAGAACACAACACGCAGCCTGGTCCAAGAATCAAACTCACGATTGTAAGCTCGACACTCTAACCACTGAGCCATGTGCCTTTATACATATACACACACACACGTATGATGGGCTTCTTTTCTGTCTACCAAATTCACTTAAGACCTGGGGTTATAGTAGAAGAAACTAGCCGTGCAGTGGGACTGAACACAGAATCATGTTGTTGAGAAGCAAACTTACAGTCACACTAGTATACATTATAATATTTTTTATATTACACAGATTTGCGAAATGGAAATTTTAAAAAATTGTTTTGATAATTGTATGTACTTTATGGTGCTAATTTGAAATATCAAAAAAACTCTCTCTTATCACTTAAGGTTTTCTCACAATTTTAATCATAAAAATCTACCATAATTTGTAGGTAAATCCACATATGGTAAAACAGAATGAAACTAATAAAAATGAATTTGGTACTTTATTTAGCAAAATATAATGGCCAAATGCAATTGAAAGGGAAGCAAAATGTTTACAAAGGTTTCATTTTTTTTTTTATTGTTTTAAATTCAGTACCTCAAAATCTTTTTTCACTTGAAGACTATGCCTGGAACGCTTTCGCTTGTGAGCATTTAATGGACGTTCACAATGTAACATCCAGCACTAATCGGCCATCATATTGACATTCCATCTTCTCGGATATCTTTCCATCTTATGTCGTGATGAATCCTTTACTCTGGCTCCTCACTCACATCTCTCAGATTTTCCGGACAGAAATCTTAATGGCATATCAGAAATTAACTTTAAGGTGCATTTTACATTCTTAGGCCTCAAAAATTTCCAGCATTACTTTGTATTTGTATTGTGCGACCTAGTGATTACCCAAGAAGTTAAAACTAATCCATGCATATTTTTTTCAGAATTTTCAAATTTTTCATCCTAGACAAGTTTCTATATATCTGGTCCTACATATACACCCTCTTCAACCTTGGCATCTGATAGAGCAAGAAACTTGTCAGGCAAATACATGAAGCCCTCTCCATCCTGTAGCAAAGCTTTTACATATTGCTTTATGAGGCCAAGTTTAATGTGTAGAGGAAGCAAAAGAACCTTTTTCAGATCAACGAAACTTTCTCAAAGAGTATTCTTTGTCCCTTGTTTAAGCGTACCTTTACTTGGTCATTGTTCTTTTTTAGACTAATAGAGATTGCTGGCTCTACTATCCTATTCACACAAGAAACAAGGAAACTATTCAGTATAATTTCAAGTTGCTGCAAATTATCCAGTTATGTTCTTTGAATGTAACCTCATGTAAAAGTGACCCCAAATTTTCATGTTTCTTCATGATCACTGAGTGTCCAACAAGGATGGAAGCATATTATTATTATGTTGTGGAACAGCTTTAAGACTTCCCTTTGAAGTCTGTACAATGAACCAAATCATTTTCATGAGCGAAATAAGGAACATAATTTTCTTTGGTTACAATACCAACAGAATAATGCACAAAGAGTTAAAAGATTCTTGGATTTAAGTCTGGAACCTAAAAGCTTTGCTGATTTCTTTGTGAGCCCCAAGTTCCTCACGAGATCATTTAATTCACTGGTTCTTTGCCTTTACTGTTATTGAAGTCTTCATTGTCATTGCTATTTCTGCCTTCTGACTCAGAACTCAATTGTATGCCTTCAAGGTTTTTTGGTGGTGACAGGCCTGTAACATCTGGTCCATGGGCAATAAGCCAATGCAGGTGTAGGATTTGGATAAACAATGTTTTTCCCACTCTTTGAATTCTGTTCTGGCTGAGGAACAAAAGTTGCTTAGTGGGTGCAAACTCAGGCCCCAAAATTTTTTACAAATAAGGTCATGCTTTTATTTATGTTCTTTGTTCTTTGAGAAACCTAATTCAAGGTACATTTTACAGATCACTTTTTACTGTTTTCTAAATCTGAGAAAAGTAAGGGTGCAAATTTTGATTTTGCATTCTACAAAAGTTTTAGGGGGTGCAAGTGCACCCCTGTACCCCCTATTCCTAGGTCCATGCTTGCATCTTAGTCATCAGAGATTTTTAGGCTCTCTCCATATCATTGAAACCCCAAAATGAAATGACTTCTTTGTACAGTTTATCTATTGTCTTAATTCTTCAACATATATTGAACAGACCTAATAAGGAACTCACTTATCTTGGTTTCCTAATTTGACACCAAAGTAGGCAAAGTAGAATTTTTTGACAAATTCGATGTTTCTTTGACGTCATAAAACTCGCCACAAATGTAACAAGTTATCTGGGCTAGCAGCACATCTAGAAGAAATCCTTGCTTCAAATGATGCGGAACTCTGTAAGGAAAGGGGAAGGAGGCAATTTATAACAGTGTACATTAATTTACAATCTAAATGTATACATAATCATTAAAGAAGCATTGAAATGTAACATATAAAGAAAAAGATGTAGCATATATACAATGATAAAAGGCCTGAGAAAATAACAGATATAATAATAATAATAATAGCAGTAATAATGATAATAAAATACTTTTAACCTGAACAACGTAATCGTGTAGAGCGCATCTTGGTCTCCTCACCGCTTGCGGGTTACTGAACCTCCAGTGATTCAGGCACCTCTCTGCGTAGCTGAAGCAGTCTGAAAGTTGCCAGATGCTTATTTTTCAAAATTACACCTATTAGCTATACTATTATGGTCAATTTAAATATGGCAATTAGTAGTAATAAGGAAAGGCAATAGTCAAATTCAGACACAATGATAAAATGCATGAAGAAGCTGTATGTGACAGTATAATTTCTATGCAATTTTTTAAATCAGCCGATAAAAACCGAGCAATTTCATCTAATAAACGTGAAACAATTTTTTGGCCGCAGATCAGCTATATATAAAAACAATCTAATGAGTGATGGTTTATTCAATAATACGTTTTAGTGTAATTTTTATTAGGAAAAGGTTGGCAATAACTTTTAAGCCGAAACCTCGAAGTCAGTGTCAACGTTTTTCCTTGTAAAAGCTTACATACAATAACACACAGGATTCATTATATATCATTTAATAATTGATTCTTTGAACATACATTAAATGGTATGCAAAAATATATTTATGACATTTTTTTGTGACTAAGGACGCATGGGACGAGGTTTTTACGTGCAGAAACGATAGAGAGTAGTAATGACCTACATGATAAATTGAAATTTTCGCCAGGGTCAACTTCATCTTTCCATAAATAAGAATAATGAATGCTGCAGAGTATTTGCTGTTGTTTAGCCCAGGGCAGTTCAGACTGAACAGATTTATGCCCAAAGTATTTTAGTCTTTTATTTTCAGATATTGACCGATTTCTGGTTCTAGGTACAAATATCCGCAGAACTAAAAATGAAACTAAACAATTCGGGAAAAATACAAAAATAGACTTACGTATCCCGAATATGTAAATAAATAACCCGTATTTTTACTTTCATTTATTAAAACGTGTAACTTATTTAGTAGCAGCCTTTTTGTTTCAACTTTAATGACGAAGTTGTTAAAGGAACTTCAAAAGATCCACAAATAAAATAATTGTACTGTCAGACAAATTGTAACGTGAAGAATGGTAACAAAAGGGATTACCAGAAAAATAAACCAACCCCAAAATTAGCAACAAGGCTATACACAAATCACACGCCACTAGTAGGTCCTATCTACGTATCTATCAATATTTTTATCTGTCTACCCGTCCAACCTCTGAATAGTTATAATGATAATTATAAAACTGGAAATGTTCATAAGAAGTTATAAAAAAATAAATTTGAAAAGGTTTAACGGTAGAAAATATTTAATTTATTTCCATGTAATGATATGTAACTTTTAATCTTTTACATATTCATACCGCACACTTGTGACTTCCAAATCTATTTTTGTATTTTCCCGGATTTTATTAAGTTCAGTTTACCGCCCCCCCCCCAATATATGTACCTAAAACAAAAGATCGTCTGCTGTTTCTGTTACAGTCAAGCGACCGCATTGTGGGTTCCTCGTTAGCTCGATGGAGTATTTGTTTATTCCGTTATTATATTTGATTTGGCTCGATAACATTTCCCATCTAACTTTGCGCGCGCGCTCTCGCTCACACACACACACACACACACACACACACACTCACACTCTCTCTCAAAACAAACCCCCTCGTTCATAAAGATAAAAAGCTTACCTTAATCTCCCTAAATATCTATATTATGTTTGCAGTTGTCTGACTTCGTCACCGACTGTTGTTAGTGGATGGCAATGGTGATTATCATTTTTTTTTCCCTCCTTTTTACATATTGGTGCCGCCGATAGTATTCCCGTTTACCTGGGTTACTTCAGGATGTTCAATCTCCTCTTTCTCACGATAATTAATATTTTTCACATGTCATCCACTCAGATAACAAGACCAGTCAAATGTTATCGTACAGTCGATTTTACTTGAAATTACTTGTAGCTAGTTCATGTCGAATTCAAAGGAGTGATAGAAACATTTACTTCATTATATTCACAGATTATTTTTTTCTTTATATAATCTTTTTTTTTTTATATCGAATGACTTGGTATTTTTCCCTCGAGATCATCCTTTGTAGTGTGAAGTTTTCGGTGAACAAAATTTGAAATCTCATTTTGGTAATTTTTCAGATTAACAACCGCACGATCTTCACTGGGGTTTTAGTTTTAGGGACGGAATTCCCAAACCCTAAAACCCTAACTCTAACATCCTAGTGAAGATCGTGCGGGTGTTAATCTGAAAAATTACCCTCATTTTTCTTATTTTCAATTGTTGCCTGTATCGCAAAAGAATATACGAATATTAGTGAAGGCGCGTGGCTTAGTGGTTTGGGTTTTCGACTTATGACCGTAAGGTCGTGAGTTAGATTCTCGACGGCGAGTTGTATGCTTGAGAAAGAAACACACCTCATGTTGCTGGAGTCTATTCAGCTGGCAAAAATGAGTAGTACCTGTATTTCAAAGGACAAACCTTGTCACATTCTGTTTTCTCTAAATTTCCCACAAAACTGTTAAAGGTCTGAAGAATGTTCAGCCACTTGCACGCACATTAATGTTTTGTGCAGGCTGTTCTGTTGATCGGATCAACTGGAACCCCTTTCGTCGTAACCGACGGAGTGCCAGTTTCTTTCTTTTTTTTTTTTTCTGATGAATGTCACAACATAACTTATTACAACCTATCAGCCATATATGTTAAGTCATTAACTGTTTATTCGATTTCGCTTGCAGCAAAAGCCTTGCTGCGATAGATGACTGAATCTGCGATTGAATTGGTTTTTATGTGTTGCTCTTGGAGGAGAGCACGGGGAAAGACCCCTCCCCACTATTTTCTTGCAAATTATCATTATTATTTTGCCAAAACCCCGTGTTTTCGGATATGGAGATACCGGAAAATAGCCAAAAATCGGAATTTTTGAAATTTCTGGCTCCACTTCCCCCTCTCCAATTTCTTCATTTTTCATTTTTTTTTTCAGTAACCGTAACCGTAACCGTAAAACCTCAACCCTAACCCTAAGTAGAAAAATTTTTGGAAATTTTTTCAGAATCATAATCTCCGTATTTTTCCACATTTTTTGAAAAAAAAAAAATT
>JAOPJW010000001.1:121190767-121201852 GCA_027122535.1 Octopus maya | reverse complement strand
TTAATAGTGTAATGGGAGTTTTTAGAGCAAGTTGGCAGAATGCAACAATGGTTTTGTTGGCCTATATTCTAATGTTTTCTTAAACAATGACCAATTTGTGGGAAGAGAGGTGTGAAGCTGACATCAGCAAGATTTGACTGCAGATTGTAAAATAAGAAAAAAATTAAATAGTGAACATGAGAGAAATTCAAAATAGCTATCCCAATACTATCAGAAAAAAAAAAAAAAATACTTATCAGTTTTGTAGTTTGATAAATTAACACATAATGCAAGATATTTATAAGGAATTTTTTAAAAAGCTTTCATCAGAAGAAATCAACACCAACTGTATATTTCATTCCTTGCAATTGTGACAGTGAGTGTAGTGACCAGTGCCATACACTATGGGGAGTATTCCTAGAAAACTATGACTACAACATAGTTTCAGTACATGTTCCTTATCATTTTTGCCACTCAATTCCAGTTTTGATGATTTTATAGCATTTATGTTTTTTCTTGTGTTATTAAATGTATGGATGAAGTGCAATGGTTTCAACAACGTAGAGAAATTATGTTGCAGTTATAGTTTTCTAGGAATATTCTCCAAAGTTTATGGCATTGGTCACTATAGTCACTGTCACAATCACAAGGATTGAAATACACTATCGTTTATGATTTCTTCTAATGGTAGCTTTTTAAAAAAAATTCCTTATTTATATCTAAATTGTCATTGCATTAAACATTAATGCATCAAACTATAAAACTGATTTGTAATTTTTACTAATAGTAATGGGATAGCTATTTTGAATTCCTCTTGCATTCAATGTATTCTTTTCTATTCTAGGCACAAGATCCGAAATTTTTGGGGAGGGGGCCAGTTGATTAGATCGTCCCAGTACACAACTGGTACTTATCAACTCCGAAATGATGAAAGGCAGTCGGCCTCAGCGAATTTGAACTCAGAACAGAAATGCTAAGCATTTCATTCAACATGCCAACGTTTCTGCCAGCTCACCGCCTTTGCATTCAAAATATTACTAGTATTTTTATCAAAGAGGTGAATGTCAACTTGGATATCCTATCAATAAATTTTCGATTTTACTTCCCTATAGTTTAATACATCCTAGTTACTTCTAGGATTATTCAGTCAACCATACTATTTTTTTTTCTTTTTCCCCCTGAAAAATTAAAAATAGCCATCAAATGAAAAAACTGTTGACTAAGATATTCACAGCGATGAAACAGTACTAAATACATTTGTACATGTTCAACCCAGCTTTAGGCTATCTAGAAAATCATCCAATTGCCCTTCATTAATAGGACTGGGAAAGTAGTTTTTCACTGTGTGGTAGATGAGACTGAAGGATTCTAGACAGACATTCTTTTCAGTTGATTTTTTTCAAGTTCTGCTTGGAAAGTAAAGTGAAACAACAAAAATGGTTTTGAATGGAAGCACAGATCAGAGAGCAACAGTTGGGAAAGGGCATGTGCCCTTGGTGATCAGGGTAATTTTGAATCTATGGGGTTCCTAGATTGGCCTTAATTGAAAGCTCCCTTGTATGAAGTTACCTGTTTCACTTGTGTTCATATTTTGCATACTATACATACTCAACCAACTTTATGTAAATCTTCACATAAATTGTATTTTTTTTTGTAATGTCCTCTTCATCCAATATCTTTGTGGCTAAGATATAATTATGTACATTGGTAGATTAGCAGAATCATTGTCAGCAAAAATGCTCTGCTGTATTTGTTCTGGCTCTCTACGGTGTAAGTTCAAATACTGATGAGGTCAATTTTACCTTTCAGCCTTCTAGGGTTGATAAAATAAGATACCAGTCAAATACTGAGATTAATGTAAATTAACCATTCAAAAATTTCTTGCTTCATTCCTAAATCAAAAATTTTTTTATTAAAAAGCGTTTTGTCTGTTTATTTACAGAACTAAATTTCTATGCTTGGGTAGAACTGACATGTTTCACTTGCAAATCTGTGGATTATATTATACTGTATAGTGTGGTGAAGCATGGGTCCTTTTTGTTAGACTACATAAAGCTGAGCATTTTTAGAAGCACTAACTCTGATGAAGAGGGCTCTGATTGATCTGATCAATAAAACAGCCTGCTAGTAAAATTAATGTGCAAGTGGCTGAGTACTCCACAGACATGCATGCCCTTAACATAGTTCTCAGGGTTAGAGTGCAATATTTGTACTGGTAATAACATTCCAAATAGTTCTCAGGGAGATTCAGTATGACACATAATGTGACAACACTAGTACTTTGAACTACGGGTACTACTCATTTTTGCCAGCAGAGTGGACTGGAGCAATATGAAATAAAGTGTATTGTTCAAGGACACAATTCACTGTTGAGTATTGAACTCACCATCTTATGATTGTGAGTTGAATACCCCAACCACTAAGCCATGTTCTTCCACTTTAGAGGTATACAATAAATCTGAGGTTTTCAGAATTTTCAACTCCTATACAGAAATGAGGCACTTAAACAAACAAGAATGGAAATGATTTTCACACAGTAGGTCTGCCTGAGTTAGAGGTATCAAATGCAGATTGATAAAACAAATGTCTTTATGAACCTAGAGTTGCATGTCTTTTGTAAATTTAACCTTATTATTAACATACTGCATGTCATAAGGTATCTGTGACAGTGTTTGATCTTCTATTTGGGGTTGGGCAGACATTTGAGTAGCCAGATGATAACAGTGACCAACGAAACTGGATTTATATGCCTCTTAATTGTAGTAGAGTGCTGTCTCGTGTGTTAAATAAACAAGTAATGGATAGTACAATTTCTTTTAAATATTTTTATTGGTTTGAATATTTGGTTATTTATTCTTATTTTACTTTGACTCATGTCTAAAGATTATTATGGGAGAGGTCACATTTTAAAAACTATGACTATTCCTGATAATCTAGATAAGGGTAGTGTGTCGACCATATTCTTGCCAAAGTTATAGCAGTAGAACAGCAGAATCAGGGGACGATACACTTTGCAGCTTATCTATAGAGTAGTTTCCCATTTGTTGACAGCTACAACAATTACACATTTAAGCATATCTCTAGGCATAGTTAAGTATACCTTATATGGACACACACATTTAAACATACTTCACATGTGTACACGTTGGCGCGCGCGCGCGCGCGCGCACACACACACACACACGCCCACAACCATAACCATAACAACACTCCTACTTCTCTCTCATCACACATTGCAAAACTGAAAGGATATGTGAATATTAACCAGAAAGTTGAGTTCATATTCAGTTTCTGGTATGCAGATATATCTACAGTCAATGCTAAAAAAAACATTGTAGCTGTGACCATACCAGCTTTTATCTAACCAGAGTGTATCTAGGACTAATTTATCCAATATGTGCTTAGATGTGGATAACAGCCATGAGGGATTAAAGCTTAATACTGTAGGAAATCAGAGCAACTGTATAATCGATGTTTTGTTAGCTTCCAATAAACGTTAATCATTACTCAGAAGCAAGCAAGACTTGGTACTCTGTACCATACTTTTGCTAATTGTTTCAGGTGCCTGTATAGTCACAAACAAACACCCTGTGATCCAGTGGCAAATCCAGGATGTAACAACTTAAGAGAGTGGGGTGGAACCAATCTTTGGGTGGAGCTCATTTTCATCTGAATTACTGGAGCATCATGAAATGAAGTACTTTCTTCATGGGCGCAGCACACTGTCTAGGCCAGAATTTGGACCTACTGTCTGAAGATCACGAGCCCAACTCCCTAATACTAGGCAGTGCACCTTCACAATATATGGTTCAGATCACATTGTAATATTTCTTAGATAGCTTTAACCTGACACAACTAAGTAGACTTGTTCCTAATTACTTTATAAGAACAGCCACCAGTGATCTAACTTTTTTATAGATTGATTCAGTAAAATTTCTTTTAGTTGCGACACTATATTTCATTAAACATTAGTGAATTCAATGATTCTACACCAAGGACTATGTATATATGTGGTATGAATGAGAGTTCAGTGAAAATCCACTATCTATGGCTACCTGAGTGCAGGGTCAAAGCTGAAGACTTCCAATAGCATCCCCTCCAGATCCCCATTATCACCTTTCCTATTGTCACTGGACATATGAAGAAAATTTGGCATTGGTGCTGGTGTCCTGGTTTACTGAACAACTTGCACAATGAATGTTAGTATTAGTATAGAGCTCTCTATTTGCAAGTGTTTTGACTTAAGTCTCTGATCCATAAGTCTGATCCATACTCTCCTTCCCACAACTCCAGTATTAGAGAACCTGTAAAACTAGTCAAGAGTATTACATCTATTCTGCTTCCTACTGACAAGTTTCACAAGCCCAATAGTCATCAGGATGCTGGATTTGTATGGAATTACTTTCCCTTAGATGGGCAGCTGAAGAGCTTCATCTGTCTTTCATCAGTTCACTGGGTGTCTGTGAGTGATCTTCTGGGGGTAGTTCCATGACATGCTAATTGACCAACAGCTAGAACCCTGACAGGTGCTACTACTTCAGGTCAGAATAGACTTGGGAACAATAGTAGCTAAGCGGTGGTTCCACGTTCCTCAAAACCCTGGAACTCCCTAACCAGGTCCCATTCCCCCACTACTGGATGAAGTTTAGTAATAGCAACTTAAGACAGTGACCATGTGTTAAAGAAGTTTGTTTCGTAATTATGTGATTCTTGATTTGATCCCGTTTAGTGGTGCCTTGGCTATCTTTTACTGCTGCCTAGGGTTAACCCAAGTTGTGGATAAAACTGGGAGTTGGGTAAATGAAAGCTGTATGAAAGTCCACTAAATGGACTGTACCTGCTCTGGAACTGTACACTTAATTTAACTGGTTTAACCTCATCACCTGTCCCTTGGTTGCTTTTAGCACAAGGTACTCTACTGCAAGTATTTTGACTTAAGTCTTTGGCCTTGAGTCTGGGACCCTTAAAAAACACTAGTCAGGAGTATTGCCTCCCTTCTTCCTCTTGACAAAGCCATAAATTTTTTTTTAAATTTCATTAGGTATAGGCATATGTGTGGTTAAGAAGTTCACTTTGCAATCAGGTTCAGTCCCACTGCACTGCACCTTCGGCAATTGCCTTCTACTATAAAAAGAAAAGAAAAAGTATAGGTACCTTCTCAAGTTATGCTGGCTCTTAAGGGCCAGTTTCCCAGTTTCAGGGCATATATATTCCCCACCAGTCCCGTCACAGGATTACTCATTTTTGCCAGCTGGGTGGACTGGAGCAACATGAAATGAAGTGTTTTGCTCAAGAACACAATGCGTCACCCAGTCCAGGAATTGAAACCACAATCTTACAATCATGAGTCCAACACCCTAACCAATAAGCAACACACCTCCATAAGGCCGGTTTCTAGTTTCTGTGGCATATATATTTTCCACCTAGATAGGACACACAAATCCATTACAGGATTACTCATTTTTGCCAACTGAATGGACTAGAGCAATGTGAAATGAAGTGTTTTGCTCAAGAACACAATGCATTGCCCAGTCTAGCAATCAAAATCACAATCTTATGATCATGAATGCAACACCATTAACCACTAAACCACATGCCTCCACCCTTCTACTACAGCCCAAGACCGATCAATGCCTTGTGAGTGAACCAAGTTGATGGAAACTGAGTGAAAGCTCATTTTATGTGTGAGTGTGTGTGTTTATCCCACCAACCACTTGACAATTGGTGTCAGTTTGTTTGTGTCTGCATAACTCAGCAGTTCAGGAACCAAAAGAATAAGTATCAAGCTTAAATAAAAACTGGAGTCAATGTGATTGACTAAAAGTCTTCAAGGCAGTCCCCAGCATGGACACAGTCCAATGATTGAAACAAATGAAAGATGAAAAAGAAAAAAAAAACCACTATCATTGATGTATTAGGAAAGAAATATTTGATATTTGACCCTTTAACATTCAGATTACTTTCTCAAATGTAATGCTTATTTATAAACATTATTTTGAATTAATCATGCAATATCTTGTAGCTTTGATATTTTGATGATGTCATCATCATTGTTTAATGTCCATTTTCTATATTAGCATGGGTTGGATGGTTTGACATGAAGCTGGCCAGCTGGCCAGACTCCAATTGTCTTTTGTAGCATGGTTTCTATAGTTGGATGTCCTTCCTAATGCCAACTACATGAGTGTGCTGGGTGCTTTTTACATGCCACTGGCACAGGTGCAGTTACACAGCACCAGCATGGGTGCTTTTTATGTGGTAGTGGCACCTGAAAGAACAAGCCTGTATGTGTGGAAGACAGCAATTTTGCTTAGCACTCATAATTGCAAGATCATGGTTTCTATTACCAGACCAGGCAGTGCATTGTGTTCTTAACAGGCAGTGCATTGTGTTCTTGACAGGCAGTGGTTGTTTTTGTTGATGTATAACCCCAGATCAAACTGGGTCAAGCATATCTGTGATCATCTGTCTTTTAACTGTGACCATCCCTTTTGTCTTAGGATTATACCTAAAGACTACCTTACCCAATGTATCCTTTCCTTAATAGTGGTATGACACAATTTGAGAGATCTGACTGCTTTTTCTTGCAAGTTAACCCCATTGGAGCTTTCTGATGTGGTTGTCTGGACAGGTTGCCCCCACCTCCAGTTACTAATAGTGATCACTTCAGCATCTACAATGAGAGTCAATGGTTTGATAAAATTCAATGAGACAGTTGTTCTATGGCCTGATTATAATTATCTTCCTGTTTGAAAATATTTATCTGTTTTCCAAATAAGACATTTTCATCCTACTGGTCTTTCACGTATTGAAAGCAGACAAACCACTGAAAGTATGAGATCTTTGGATATCAGAGAATGTAAAAATAGACCCAGTTTGCTCAGACACAACATTAATGCACATACAATGGTTTTATCAGTTTCCATAATAAGAGATGCTTGCCATAGGTGCCACTGAGTGAGAATGAGCCCAAAATTGTGTGATTGTGAAACAAATTTTGGAACTTACACAGGCTTGCCTGTACCTTGTGTAATAGAATAGTTAATAGCTGAGACTGAGTGGGTTGCAGCTTGCCACAGCAAACACTATACTTCTTCAATGTTTAGATAGTTTCACATGTAAGTTTTTGAGGTTGTTGTTACTGTTTAGCACTAAGTCAGGAGGGAACTGATTTGTGATTAAAAGCAGTTAGACCAAGATTGTTTGTTAGTATATAGTAGCAACATAACATATGTCATCATCACCTCAGTGCAACATTTTCACCTCCAAAACTACCATCAATAAAAACGAACCTTCTAGAGATGTACAGATGGATTTGTATAGGACAAAAAAACAAAAAAAACAACAACCAGTAGGTGTTGATTTTGATGAGTCAGTGAAGGAGCTTTTATGCTAGAAGTAGCAGCCAAGCATCCTTCATCTACTTTCTTAAAAGCAGATGAATGTACAGGATAAATCAATTCTAAATCTGTCAGCGAAGAAATCAGGGTAGTCACTGAGTGAAAGTGGTTGATTGATGAAATTCTGACAATTTCCCAACTTTGCCCAGACAACCTACCAATTACCATCACAATACACTTTCACACACTGAAGAAAGTAAAAAACATTTTTATTAAACTTTAAAAAAAGTACAATGGAGAGAATTCTGCCAGAGAGCAAAATTATGGTTTTCAGATTCAACAATATCGCAATCACCAATATAGACAGCCCAGTACAGTTATTCAATAAAATAATCATAAACACATCTTAACAAAAAAAAAAAAGTGAAGGTGCATCGCCTAGTGGTTAGGGTGTTGCACTCATAATTGCAAGATCATGGTTTCTATTGCCAGACCAGGCAGTGCATTGTGTTCTTGAGCAAAGTACTTTTCATATTGCTCAAGTCCACTCAGCTGTAAATGAGTAACCCTGCAATGGACTGATGTTTCATCCAGGGGAATGTTGTGATCTCAGTCACTTATATGCCATGGAAACTGAGTAACCAGCTTTATTAGTCCTAAGATTTAAGAGAGTAATACCCTTAAAAAAGCTAAAACCACTAACAAGTCAAAAAAATATAAACGTAGCAATAGCCAACCTCATAAAAATCGGATGCCATCTCAAACAATACACTAAAACAAGGGTGATTTTTCAGAGTATCTGAAAAATTACCACAACAACTTGTAGCTGAAATAAAATGCAGCATCAAACTGTTAAAGATATAAGTAAAGAAATCAATCAGTAAAACACTCTATAGGATTATTCTTCAGCAACAGCAGTCACACTACACACCATTAACAATAAGTCTTGACATAACTACACTGCAACACTAAGCAAATGACGATATCGTACATATCTTGAAATCAGCTATCAAAAACTACACACAGACAGGAACATGAAATAAAAATTATGCACTTTGCACCTGGATCATGATTTTAGAACCCTTCATTCATCAGACACCTCAGAAGCATTAGATAATTTTAAAAACTCAAAAGCCTCACAGAAATAGGAATAGAAACTAAACGAATCACTGTACTCACCAACCAACCAACCAATGTTTTCTTACAGCACATACTGATATTGTCAAATTCCTAGATCTGCAAGTTGGATGAAAATTGTAATAATTTTGATACCCACAAATATCCAAGCCAGTCATTATCTAGATTTATTTTCCTCTTATGTACAGCCTTTAAAATTTTAGAAAAGTTAATCCTTGAGATTTACTCACCCCTCTTCATATCTTTAAATCAAAACATGAATTTAGACCACAACACTCAACCACCACACGACTTTGAGATCTAAAGCAGAAAATACTCTATGCTCAGTGATCAAATTCTACAAAGGTTAACTTTACCTTTCCTTTTGGGATTCATTCTGTGCAGGGGATTAGTGGAACTAGAACTGTAAGAATGTTGGACCAGATGCATTGCAGTATTTGTCCCAGCTGTGTGTGTTCTGGGTTCAAATCCTTGGTAGATAGATTTAGTATAGTACTTAATTTGACGACATCACTAAAAGCACCAAATGTCCCAAGAGGTGGAGTTCAGTCAGCTGCAAGCATTCTTTGGGTTGATTAATTTCGTTATGCAACCATAACATACAACCAAATACATTAATGGATTAAAATAAATATACTTAGTATATTATAATAGACTTGCGACCGAAGATAGAAAAATAGGCAAGAGGTGTATATGCATATTTCAGGAGCTCTTGCTCCTTCTTCAGCACCACGTCCAACCCATTAACCATCCACAAACACATTGTTTTAATATCGGTCAAGAACTCCTAAAATCTGCATATACACTCGTTACCTATTTTTCTATCTTCAATTGCATTGCTTACAAAGACGTATTTGTGAACAAAACGTCATAACGTTCGGGGCGAGCAATAATTTTTATAGAATTTTTATAGAAAATCCCTGGTTTGAGAATAACTTCCTCCCTCCTTTTCACCTGAAAAGGCCCTGAAAAGGCCCATGAACACTGCCTACCTTTTTTTTTTACTAAGAGATAAAAAAAAAAGTAATATAAGCATTGGTGATCTTTACTTGGTTTTCAGGGACAGTTTGCTCCCAGCAAATTTCTGAATGTTAATATTTGACACCTTGTCCCAGTCATTGCTCCTTGATGAGGAACACGTCAGTTTCTGAGATGTCTAATGTGATTGTGATCTTGTCTGCATATGCAGTCCCTAAGGTCCTACATTTCCCTTCAAACAAGCTCTAAAATGAAAAACTTTGAGGCAATAAAAGAAAGTACCCTTGGCCAGCCGAACACGATATCCATTTGATTCTAATAGGTGACTGCTTAGTCAAAAACAAGATGTTAATGTTGCTGTGTAATACAACAATCTAGCCTTCAAAAATGGAGCTGAAACTAGCTGCTTTTAGAACAGCCACTAAATACTGATTGTCAACCCTAATGAAGGCTTTTGATTGTGGTGGTTTCTTTTGACAAGGCACAAGGCTAAAAACTAATATCATCTTTAACTCCTCATTTAGTATTATTTCTGTATCATGCTTTCATCACCAACACAATTCGACCTTTGGACACTCTCTTCCCTCTGTTTTATTTTATTTATGTTTGTTTAATATTTTGTTAATGACTGTGTGTGTGATCGTGATTATTTTTGTGATGAATAAAACAGCTGAGAAGAAATGTAAGTTGATATATTGTTTATTTAGTAGACAAATAATTTTGTTGTTGAAAGCTAAACACTGGTCATGTTTATAAGAGAACTAAAATTATCTACCTTGAACTGGGTCAGCTGGAGTGGAAAAAAGAATGAGATTGGGGGGACCATGGTATGGGGGTGGGGAGCGTACCCTTTCAATAAACAATCATGTTGAGCCTAGCCGAGAGGTGAGGTTTCTCTACAGGGAAGGAGTGTCACCTTGCCTGCTAGAAATAGCAGCCAGATACCGTCAAACCATTTTCATGGCTTAAAAAAAACCCCACTGGATTATGTGATCATGGATTCTCTGCATATAGGTGAAAGACTGGATGGTCACAGCTGGAATGCTTTTGATCATAGGTCTTCAGCATCAGGGCTGGCTCAAGACTAAACAACAATAGGCAATCTTATTAATGTTGGTGGTTAAGTTATTAAGGATGGCAGGGAAAAAAAAAGGTAGAACTTAAACAAAATATCTTACAGTAATTATTTTTAAAGTCTTATGGCTAAGTTCTACCTAAGTCTGTAGTTCTCTACCTTTTTTTGCCTATGGACCCCCTTGATTCCTATTTTACTCAAATGGATTCCCATATTTATTTGATTTTTAAAAAATCCATATTTTTATGATTAAATATTCTAGGAATTCTTTCACCTTTTACTTGTTAGACTGCAGCCATGCTTGGGGTACTGCCTTGTAAAATTTTTAGTCGAATAAATCAACCACCCCACAATACTTTTTTTGTTTTTCAAGTCTGATACTTATTCTATCGATCTTTTGCCAAACTGCACTGCTAAGCTATAGGGCCATAAACACTCCAACACTGGTTTTCAAGCAGTGGCAGGGAACACATACACATGCATACATACATACATACTTATACATACAACTGGTTTCTTTTAAGTTTCCGTCTCCCAAATCCACTCAAGGCTTTGGTCAGCCTGAGGCTATAGTAG
>JAOPJW010000001.1:121114405-121125326 GCA_027122535.1 Octopus maya | reverse complement strand
TTCACCAGTCCTCAGTCAAATCGTCCAACCCATGCTAGCATGGAAAGCAGACGTTAAACAATGATGAGGATGATGATCACACACACACACACAAAATCACTATCATTCAACATCCATATTTTGTGCTCATATGGGATAGACAGAAACCAACAAGCCAGAGGACTATTCTGAGCTCCAGTGTCTGCTTTGGTATGGCTTCTATGGCTAGATGTCCTAACATCAGCCACTTTACAGAGCATGCTAGGTGCTTTTCTTCATGGCACCAGCACTAGTGAAGTCATCAAGTAACATGCAAAACAAGATCCCTTCATAGTGAAAGAGTGCAGTAGAGAAGTGTTTTATGTTTGATGTTGAAAGGCTGAAATATGATGGAGGAACAGAAACAGGTGTCTTGCTGTAGGAGAGATATCTACCCCAGCAGGAAGCTGAGAAAAAATTATGGTGATGAGGTATCAGGGCATACACTCAAGATATAAGAAGGTGTTTTTAAGAGTGAATAGGGACAGAGGAACAAGGAAGGGTGAATATGTAGGTAGGTTTGTGAGAATGCATTGAGTAATGAACATGGGTGGAATTGAGTTAATGGCAAATTTCCATTTGGGGCTGCAAGTAAAGGAAAATAGGAGCGGGTCAGGGGGGGAGGAGATAAGTGGCAGTAGATAAAGAGGGAATGAAGAGTAACAGTATAATAATGTGGTGGTAAAATGGTATGGAGAATTTTTATTGATTAACTCTGGGAAATTGCTGGTGATTAGAATTTATTCGTGCATGTATAGTTTTGTATGTTGAGGTGGATCATCTTCAGGTGAAAGACTTTCACAAAAGAATGTAGTAAAGTTGTTAGTCAGCAGAACTGTTTCATGGTTTGGCTGTTGTTCGTTTTATTTAGATATTAAATTGGATGTTTACCTTTTGTTTTGAGAATGTGAATATTAAATCCTAGACTTCACTCCAGTGTTTTAACCTCAGTAGTTACATGTGTTTTGTTGGTATGTTAGCTTTTAGGAGATTGGCATTTAAGGGTTCACAAAAGAATATAGATAGGTGGTGAGGGTCATTTGGATTGCACAAAGCCAAAACTTCAAAGTCACTGTCATTACTATTCTTGTTAAAGAATAATAAATAAATAAATAATTATAAGCAGGATAAGAGGAGACACGCGGGACAGAGTCACTAATGAAGTCACAGGGTATGACGAAAGGACTTTGGCAGATGCATAAACTAAGAGTAATATGAATAAAAACTAAAATGAAGATCAAATAAATAGTGTGTGTATTTAATTGACCCCCCACCCCACCAAAAAAAAACTGACCATACATAAGATACACTTGTCATTTTAGTTCAAGTAAAATAACCATTAGATCTATTATCCATTCCCAAGAACTCAATTAACCAAAGACTATTGAGACACCAACAGAAGAATGCTGTGGATATGACACTTACAAACCTTGAGCTAAAAGACCAATCCTTTGATCACTTGGCTAGTTTTTCATCATTGGGAGATACACACGCTCTCATGGGAAATACACATGACCTCATGGGAGATACACATGACCTCCATACACATCATACATGTGTGTGTGTGTGTGTGTGTGTGTGTGTGTGTGTGTGTGTGTGTGATTTCATATTTTCTTCTCACCTACACATGCATTTCATTCATTGGTTGTAAATAATGGCTTCACTAAAGATGTTATTTGCTTGAAGCCCAATATGAAAACAGGTGGGAGTTGGTAACAGGAAGGGCACCCTGCTGTAGAAAACTGCTCCAGCATGGTCTCATGTGATCCATGCAAACAGGGAAAAATAAATGTTAAAAAAAAATGATGATGATGAAATACATATGGAGACACACACACACACACACACACACATATATACACATATATATATATATATATACACCTCAAGTCAAACTCAATATATAGTATAAAGTAGTTGTATTAAATTGTTGGTGAAGACAGTTTTAGTTAATAGTTTTTTCAATAATGGGTGAAAACAGGACTTACTACAACAGGTGAATGATCACTCTTGCCAAATTCAAACAAAATCCTGAGGAATTGTTCATAGCGCTCTATATCAGTTTTCAAAGTTTCTTTGACCTTATTCAGATAAGCCAAAGCAAAAATGGTGTCTCGGTGATCTCTCTGAAACAAAGGCAACAGTACAAATGATTTCACCCTACATTTTACAAAACACATCCATATTACAATAATCCTTTCTATCATAGGCACAAGGTCTGAAATTTGGAGGACGGGGATAGTCAATTACATCGACCCCAGAATTCAACTGATACTTAATTTATTGACCCCAAAAGGATGAAAGGTAAAGTTGAACTCAGAACATAGTGATGGGAAAAATACCACTAAGCATTTCATCCATTGTGCTAACGATTCTGCCAGCTTGCCACCTTATACATATTACAATAATATACAAGGAATGACAGTCAGTGCTAGGAATACAGGCAGTGCTATTGTTTAACCCAAGGTCAGTCCTGATCAAGCAGACTTTTGACAAAAGACATTCCAATCATGACCCTCTTTCCTATAAATTCAACATTATGTTGTCCACTGAATGCTTTCTTTTTGTAAAATGTTAAGATGTAAGATAGTTGAGATTTGATTCTATTTCTAGCAGGTGTAGTGACTATACAGTAAAAATCTACCACTTGGTGTTATTCTACTAAAATATTTCCTCTGTGCATGTGTTTTAATGGGGGTGGGGGTTTGTGGAAAATTTGAATTTTTACAATTCTTTTTTACACACAGAAGTCGTAATCTGTGCTAAAACCAAACAATAATATAATTTAAGAGCAGAATTTGTTTGTCTGACCAACATCTGAAGTTGACTGTTAATGTGAATACAGCTTTGACAATCACATCTTTTGTTTAGAACTACAAGCTTTACGACAGCCTTAGTTACACTCAGCAAACAAGTATAGCTACACTCGGTGAACAGTCAGGCCTATGTCCAGTGAACAGTCAGGCCTATGTCCAGTGAACAACTAAGCTACACTCAGATCTGTAACATAGAGGAGGCATTCTTTTTTTTTTTTTTTATTTCAAAGCACAAGTTAATGTTGTTTGCATATTTTGACACAGTAACATGCTTCAATTTGGCATGTATTTCATTAATGTGTGCAATAAATTACAGGAAACCAAGGTCATCACATAAGGTGAGAGAGAGAGAGAGAGAGAGAGAGAGAGAAAGAGAGAGAGAGTTAGTTTGATGTCTGCTTTTTCATGCTTGCAAGCTTCTTAATCACACATAATTTGAAAATGGATGCTGCAATTAATTTTGGAAGAAGATAGGACCATCAAGATTAGAAGAGAATCAGAGTTCAATGTAATAAGAGGAATACTATTTTAAACTGGCATTTCCAACATCAGGATGTCAAAGTTGAAAGGTCATTAAGTGCAACATAGGCGCACAGTTTAATAACTCACCCGAGGGTCTTTTTCAATCAAATTCGGTGCCAACATGGCAAGTTTGATGTCATTCCGTTTCTGTGCCTTGGTTCGTGTGTCTTTACTCCTTTTCTGATGACAGCTGAAATATTAATAAAGGGGGTGAAAAAATTGAAAATATTTGAGAAAGAACAGAAATTCTAAGGTCATTTTAATCCTTAGTTTGGGAGAAAAAAGGACAGACTGAAAATATACAGGTGGTCTAGAAAGAAGAAGAAGAGGAGGAGAGAGAGAGAGAGAGAAGAATAGGCCATAGTGAAAGAGAAGAATAACAAAGAAATGCAAAAGTAAAGGGAATAATTAAAATGTAAAAAAGAGAAAGATAAAAATAGTGAGAGATACAGTGACAATCATACATGATGTGAAGGAATTATAACAGATATCATCATTATTTAACATCTGTTTTCCATCCTGGCATGGGGTGGATGGTTTGATACAATCCAGCAAATGACAGGGCTACAATGTGTTACACATCCATCAGAGCATACTGGCTTCATTCCTTGCAAGCTTACGCATGTCCTCAGCAGTCATAGCCCATGTTTCACTGCCATGTAGCATGGCTGTTCGTACACATGCATCATACAGTCTACCCTTTACTCTGAGCGAGAAGTCCTTTGTCACCAGCAGAGGTAGGAGCTCTCTGAACTTTGCCTAGGCTATTCTTATTCTAGCATCTACCCCTGCTACTGACTTGGTCCCCTAAGTAATGGAAGCTATCAACTACTTCTAGTTTTTCTCCTTGGAATGTGACAGAAGCTGTTCTCCGCACATTCGAAGGGCCTTAAAATTAACCTAGCAAAAACCAAAATCTTAGTAAGTAGGAAGGCAGATAAATCATAAATCCCTTCAGGTTGATGGCTCTGCTCGATCTGTAGGAAAGGTGTAGGTAGAAACTCCATAAGAATACCTGGTGTAAGCTTTGGACACATAAAAGGTGCAGCAATATCAGAGGAAGGTTAACAGGGAAAATAGCTTTTGTATGTGGAAGATGCACAGGTACAATAAACACCGAAAATGTACTGAAAATAAACTCCATCAACTGCCAGTGGGGTAAGCTACAAGTAGTAGATAACTTCCGTTTTCTAGGTGACCAAGTTAGTAGCAGAGGAGGATGCTCCGAGAGTGTACCTGTGAGAATAAGATTAGGCTGGGCAGAGTTCAGAGAGCTTCTACCTCTGCTGGCAACAAAAGGCTTCTTCAGAGTGAAAGACAGATTGTATGATGCCTGTGTGCAAACAGTTATGCTACATGGCAGTGAAACATGGGCTGTGACAGCAGAGGACATGTGTAGGCTTTGAAAGAAATGAAGCCAGTATGCTTCGCTGAATGTGCAATGTCAGTGTGCATGTTCAGCAGAGTGTAAGCATCTTGAGAGAAAAGTTGGGCATTAGTGGCATCAGATGTAGTGTGCGAGAGAGATGACTGCACTGGTATGGTAATGTGATGTGTATGGACAAGGACAGCTGTGTGAAGGGAACCTGTGGTAGAGGTAAACTCAGGAAGACATGGGTCGAGGTGGTGAAACATGATCTTCAAACTTTGAGCCTCACAGAGACAATGACTAGTAACTGAGACATTTGGCAATATGCTGTGCTTGATAAAACTTGTCAAGTCAAGTGAAATCATAGTCATGGCTGATACTGGTTTCATGTAACTGGCACCCATGCTGGTGGCACGTAAAAAACACCTTTTGAGCATTGGACTTCATGGAGGCAAAGTGGCTGAGCTCCTTTCTAGCGTTGGAATTCACGGAGGCAAAGTGGCTGAGATTCTTTCAAGTGTTGGGCTTCACGGAGGCAATGACCAAGACCTTTGGCAGTATGTTGTGCTAGAGATGAAGACCCATCAAGCCAAGCAAAATCACAGTTGTGACAGATACCAGTGTCACACAAATGGCACTCATGCTGGTAGCATGCAAAAGCACTCATTACACTCTTGGAATGGTTGGCATTAGGGGGGACATCCAACTGTAGAAACCATGCCAAATCAGACTGGAGTCTGGTCCAGCCTTCCAGCTTGCCAGCCCTGGTCAAACTGCTCAACCCATGCCAACAAGGACAACTGACATTAAATGATGATGATGACATGCAGTGAGAGAGCAAGAGAGAGAGCTGATACTGAGGGATTATCAATCTGAGCAAACTACTTCATAAGCTCTTTTTTGATACACCAGGCTAGCAATATTGTTTAGATTAGTGAAGAACTCCAATTCTTATGGGAGGAGTCAAGGTTATGGTTTATCATAATTCTATATTGTAAATCTGGGGATGCACTCCAGACAAACTGGATATATAAGACAAGTGAAAAATAATTGATCATTACAAATATGTAATGACCATTATCTATAACTTGCCTTTATGTGTGTGTGTGTGTGTGTGTGTGTGTGTTACTGTCTCTTTGCCCTGACGTAATATGATAGATGTGTCACTGTCATGCAAGCAGTATCATTTCCAATCTTCTGAAACATGTCACATGTCTTGGAAATATTACCTTACTTGGAAACAGGGGAAAGTTGGTAAGGAATGGTGTCTGGCTGTAGACAATACAATCTGCTTCAACAAATTTTGTCTGATCCATGCGAACATGGAAAAGTGGACATTAAATGATGATAATAGTAATCTCTAAAGTTTAAAACACAGAAATCTGTGGAAAATACAGAAAATTCTTCTAAATAAATTTAAAATAAGAAAAGTGTAGGAGGAAGGTGATTCTAATACTTCATATATTGTATATACAGGAATAGGTATGGTTAACCCTTTAGCATTCAGATTTCTTTGTCAAATGTACTGCTTATTTATTCACATTTGTTTTGAATTAATCACACATTATCTGGTAGCTTTAAGATTTCAATGGTGTGCTTGTATATTTTTAGAAGGACATTGTAGAGTAGGTGTGAGAGATTGGATCTGATCAGTTTTAACATAACAGATACAATATTTGGGCTGAATACAGCCACATTAAATGCTTATGGGTAAAGATGTTCACTTTACAACTAGAAGATCTCAGGCTCAGTCCAACTGCATGACACCATGAGCAACTGTCCTCTATTGTTACCATGAGAAAACTAATACCTTCTGAGTGAAATGCAAAATTAGTAGAGGGAAACCTGTGCAGAAGCCTACAATGTGTGTATGTGTTTGTGTATCTTTGAAACCACTTAAGAAAAAGAAAGCGGTGTATATCCTTTCTCTGCTTATGTTCTGTTACTTAGTTGTACAATAAATAGAAATTGCTAAGAGTAGTAACAGATTTAAGAATAAGTACTTGAGCTGATTATATCAACTAAAAACCCTTCAAGACGGAGCCGTAGGATGTCCGCAGTCAAATGACTGTAACAAGTAAAAGAATATATATTGATATTGCTATACATTTCAAATGCATTGTAATATTCTTTATACATTAAAAATATATTGACTAGATTGCCACAGCAAGAATAGCATTGTTATTTCCTATCACAGTAGTTTATTGAATTATTGTTAGAAATAATTTATGCAGTTATAATTTTTCCTGCAACATTTTGACCAACAGCATACTTTATTTCCCAGTTAACATTGACTCCCTTAAGTACTTTACTTCCTATAGAACATAGACCATCAACAGCTTTTCTCCCCTTTTCTTGGCTCTGGGCTGGATCTTTGCATTTTCAGCAAAGGAGGCCCTATTAACAGCTTGAGCTCTGATGGTATAGATTTCAGGGTCACTGAAACTCACAAACCACCACACTACAACAAGAAAGGGACCTTGTGATGGTTGAGAAACAATTGACATCCATCAAGCTGTGAACACTAGTGGAAATAGACTAAAACTGTTTTTCTTATGTGACAGACAACTTCTAATGGAAATGGAAGATAATGATGGGAATATGAGTCAGCAGTTTTTATTTTATCCAACTCTATTAGCTAAGGCAGGAATAGGACTGAGAACAAAGATCCATAGAAGTTGATTATCTTATTTCATTGTTTTCAATTTAGTATCTAATTTTTGTATCTGTCAGTATCTGATATACAAACCAATGAGGGAATCATACTTTGGTTGCTCAACCACAGTATAATTCCTTCATACTACTCAGTATTAAAATTTTATTTATTCCCACCCAACTCTCTTAAAGAAAGAAGAATAGATTGTATAATCTAGTCTTAGACATATTAGGTAGGCTAAACAAGAGATAAGATGATCATGGCTTGATCAAGACTGCTCTGGGTTAAAAAACAGTTAGTTTTTATTTGAGCCAAATGGGCTAATCATTTTGTCAAGGAACATGTGGTTCTTATGTCATGAGCGAAAGTAGTTCATTCATTAAACTGCTGAACTTGGTGAAACAATTTGATACATTCCTGATTATGCTTTCTAACATAGGCATAAGGAAACAAATTTTGATGGCGGTGCTAGTTGTCAAGGATATGAACTCCAGTCATTGTACTTATTTTACCAATCTTGGAAAAATGAAAGTGAAAGTTGACCTCAAAGGGATTTGAAATTCTAGAGAGTCAATATTCTGGAAGGGAAGGAACAGGAATCGTGGCTGTCTTCTAATACAACCCCAGGCAAACCACAGCTTTTTGAGTTGATTTGGTCAATCAAAACTGAAAACCAAGCTTGTCATATATTTGTGTGTGTTTGTATCTGTCCATTCCACTGCCTGACGATCAGTGTTGGTTTGTTTACATCCTTGTAACTTAGCATTCAGCAAAAGAAACCAATAGAATAAATACAGAAAAATAAAAGTAAATCTCTAGGGTGCTTTGTTTGACTAAGACCTTTCAAGGTAGCACCCCAGCATGGCCAGTACAGTGACAGAAACAAATAAAAAGTAAAATTCTCTTTCTTGCTAGCAATGTCTAGGGCTGTGTGTATGTGTGTTGGAAATTGATAACAATTTTAGGATGGTAGTTTAGCAGAAATGACAGTATTTATTTACATATTTCTGAGTTCAAAGTTTACTTGAAGATAGCCAAAGACAGGCCCCTGGTTATGTATGTAAAAATATTTCAATATCATCATGTATTAAGGCAGTGAATAGGCTAAATCATGAGCATGCCTGGCAAAATACTTAGTGGAATTTCCTCTGTCTCTAGTTCCGAGTTCAAATTCTGCCAAGGTCAATTCAGCCTTTCATCTTTTTGGGGCTGATAAAATAAGTACCAATTGAGGACTGGTGTTGATATAATCAACTTCCCCCTCCCCCAAACATTGCTGGTCTTGTACCAATTTCTGAAACCAATAACATCAGATATCACAAAACTTATTGAATGAAGAAGGCTAATTTCAAACTACACCATTCATTTTTAATAGAGAATTGCATTTTCAGTAATTCATTCTCCATTGCTAATTTTCATGGACGATACTCTAGCTGGTATTCATTTAGCTTTTCAATCTTCCAAAATCACCATGACTAGCATGTTATAGCTTATTCAGCTGATTATATTCTTCTTCTGCAAATCTGTGGTTTTTGTATATGTTATAGGAAATTATTATTATAAAGAAATAAAGGTCGGTGAATAAGCAAAACACATAAGCTTCAAGCAAAATTATCATCATCATTTTAATGTCCACTTTCCCAACCTTTCTTGGGCCAGACAGAATTTGTTGAAGCAGATATAGCCTGATGCCCTCCTTACCCACCAATCCTCACCGGTTCCCAAATAAGGTAATATTCCCTCATGGCTGGGCATGTTTACATGGAAGACTGGAAATAAAAGACACTGCTTGTATAACAGGCATTCATTTACAACAATCTCGTGATATTGAAACAAGGAGAGAGAGAGAGAGAGAGAGAGACACACGCACGCACGCGCGCGCGCACTTTTTCCAATTTCTGCCTACCAAATCCGCTCACAAGGTTGTGGTCAACCCGTGGCTATAATAGAAGACACTTTCTCAAGATGTCTTGCAGAGGGACTGAACCTGGAACCAAATGACTGGAAACAAGCTTCTTAATGCAACCACATCTACAGTATTTAGTTACAGCTCTTTACATTGTAAGTTCAAATCCTGCCAAGGCCAACTTTGCCTTTTATTCTTTCAGGGTCAATAAAATAAAGTACCAGTCAAGTACTGGAGTTAATATAACCAATTAGATTCCTCCCTGCAAAATTGCTGGCCTTGTGCCTAAATTAGGAACAACTATTTATTCGTAAGCAGTGGATTGGCAGAATTGGTAGAGTATTGGACAAAATGCTTTGAAGTATTTAGTTACAACTCTTATGTCTCAAGTTCAAATTCTGCAAAAGTCAATTCCACCTTTTTATTGTTTCAGCTTCAATAAAATTAGGTACTAGTCAAGTACTTGGGTCAATGTAATCAACTAACCCACTCCATTAAAACTGTTGGTACCTAAATTAGAAAACAATTATTACTATAAAGACACCTATGGTGAGTGTGTGGCAGAATCAATGGGGCAGTGAACAAAATACTTAGTGATTTTAGTTATTTTGTGTTCAAATCTTATCAGAGCCAACTTTGTTTTACACCATCTGTAAAATGAAATACCGAACTAGGGCTAGATTTTTAAAATATCTGGTCTTGTTCTAATATAAGAAGTCATGGCTGAATCATTAGAACTTCAGGAAAATACCTTGTGATATTTGTTCTACTTTTTAAAAATTCTGAGTTCAAATTTTGCTGAGGTCAACTTTACGTTTCATTCTTTGAGAGTCAGCAAAATGAAGTACCAGTCAAGAGCTGGGTCAGTGTTTCCAATAATTCTCTTTCCTCAAAATTTCAGTCTTTGTACATTTGGTAGAAATATTTCTCAGAAAAATATTAATTTATGTTGTGTCCTGCAGAAAATAGCTTATTCTTAATTTCTGATATTTTCATTTTTATGAGTATATAATTTTATTTTATGTGATTCTGAATTTGTTTTGCAGATACTTTTGAGAATGGCATGACTATCAAACAATCTTATTGTTTTCCTTAGAAACTTTTTTTTTCTTTTGACCTAAACAAGGGATAATTTGAAATATAACTTAACTGAAATTTATGTTGAAGTATTTAACCAAAACTACCCTGTGGTTTCTATTGAAGCATTAAAAAATGTATTCAAAATGTTATGCTTATTGTTTTAATCTATATAATACTAAAAGTCTGTGATTGTGTGCTTGCTTGCTTATCTGTAGTTTAATAAGCCAAACTGGCACATAATGGTAAAATACTCTGAAAGTAAGGTACCCCTGAAATGTGAATGCAAACTTAATTGAACAAGTTTTGCATAAATCAGGCCATTGATTCCTGAGATACATGGTTTTTTGGGGTTTGTTTCTACAAATTTAAGCAGTGAAACCTGGAGTTATTGCCCTTTACTGTGAATACTTGGAAAGTTTTGTCTGTGCACTTGCTTGCATGTGTGTTTGTCTGTTTTTTCATACAGCCAAACCAGCACATAATGGGAAGATACTCTGAAAGTAAGTTGCCCTTGAAATGAGAATAAAAATGGAATAAGACAAGTTTTGCATAAA
>JAOPJW010000001.1:121077120-121089659 GCA_027122535.1 Octopus maya | reverse complement strand
AGTCAAATTGTCCAACCCATGCTAGCATGGAAAGCGGACGTTAAACGATGATGATGATGATGATGATGATGATGTATCAATGACAAAAAAAATTGTGTGGTAAGAAGTTTGCTTCCCAACCACATGATTCTAGGTTCAATTTCATTGTGTCTCCAGCTATAGCCCCAGGCCAACCAAAGCCTTCCATGTGAGTGAATTTGGTAGACAGAAACTGAAAGAAGCCTTCCATATATATGTGTGTGTGTGTTACTGTTTCCTTGCCTTCATGTGTAGTTGTAAATAAGTGTCACTATCCTGCAAGTGATTTTCCTTCATTTCCAATCTTACATGAAAATATGTCCAGTCATAGGTAAATATTACTTTACTTGAGAACAAGTGAGGATTGGTGACGAAAAGGGCATCCAGACAGAAAATCTACTTCTACAAATTCTGTCTGACTCATGCGAGCATGGAAAAGTGGATATTAAAATGATGACCTACTGTTTAATTTGCTCTGAGATTATTATAATTAACTTTAAGATTATTTCAACTTGATTCAAGTTTTTTTTTTTTAATTTGATTTGATATTATTTCAGTTTGCTCTTCAAAAAGTGTAGATCATGTCTTAAAATCTGTTATAGATATTTTGTTTCAAACAGAACACTGTTCTACATTGACTCTGTAAACCTAACCCAAAAGAATGGGTGACAATAAAAATGTTTGCAACAGACTAGCTTCATCCAGTAACAAATTTATCTCCTGTTTAATCTATTGCATCATAACCTATTCACTAACATAGCTAGAGGGAAGGGAGCAGTCTGCCCTGGGTGGCACCACTTTTTTTGTGGGGGCCCAGGGGTGGCACACATTCTAGCTACACTAGTGAACTTATTGTTTCTGCTAAACAGTGATCCATAGATGCTACAAATGGGTCTTTAACTCTTTAGCATTCACATTATTCTGTTAAAAGTAATGCTCATTTATCCACTTTGTTTTGAATTAATCATGCATTATCTTGTAGCGACAAGATTTCAATGTTGTGATTGCTTATTTTAAGAATAACATTGTAGGGTAGGTGTGAGAGATCCGATCTGGCCAGTTTGACCATAACAGAATATGTTGGGTTAGATATGGCTGGTTTAAATGTTAAAGGGTTCAAATATTTACTCCAACTTTTAACAGCCACTAAAATAATACTCGGGATAAGAGAATTTCAATAGGATAGCAATTTAACTTACTGACAGCTGCATAAAGAAGTGCCGAGCTCTAATTGTAGAGGGTACCTATGGAAGGGGTAGATCCAGGAAAATATGGGTTGAAGTAGTGAGAAAGGATCTTTGGATGCTTGGCCGCACTGAGGAAATGACAAAGGACCAGGAGATGTGGTGATTTGCTGTACTTGATAAGATATGTCAAGTTAAATAAAATCAGTCTTCCACACATACAGGCTTGTCATTTCAGGTGCTGGTGCCACTTAAAAAGCACCCATACTGGTGCTGTGTTAACACACCTATGCCAGTGGCATGTAAAAAGGATCCATTACATTCTGTTAAGTGGTTAGCATTAGGAAGGGCATCGATCTGTGGAAACCATGCCAAAACAGACAGCTGGAGTCTGGACAGCTCCCTGCTAAACCATCCAACCCATGTCAATATGGAAAGCGAATGTCACTTGATGATGATAATGATGATATAGATGACACGCAAAACTAAATAACACTTATTTATTCAAAAATAGTGGAAAGAAATTCCAGACACACATAAATGACAATGCTATATTTTGCTACAAAGATGATCATGGATTGTTTTTACCTTCCATATCTCCTTAGATTTTATAACTAAAAGTTTTAATAAAAGAAAGATGGAATTTTGGTTTAAGTAACCCCTCATAACTCTTCTAATTTGTTTGGAATTTTCAGAAAACTTTTGCAAATTTGTGTGATTTACAGGCAATTTAGCTGTTCTTAGTACATCTGACAACCACTGAAACCTTTCTTGTTCTTTTTGTCAATCTAACATGTATTGATGCTATTCAATATTTTTCTCCTCATAAACACATTTAATGAAATGATGATGCACCCAAGGGTAGTCCATTGCTGGGATTTAAGTAAAAAATTCAGACTGTCCATATTTTAAATGGATTTTAAGAAAAAATTTTTTAAATAGTGGAACTTTTAGGATTTATTGGTAGGAATAAAAAAGTTTTAAGGAAAAAATTTTTTACATAATCATATGAATTCCCATGTGTAGAACACAAATCTTCAAAAAATTTCTGCAAATTCCAAAAAATAAAAACGTTACAAGAGATTATATGGGCTGCTTAAACCAGAATTCCACCAAAAGAAATATCCATTCTATACATGATGGCAGTTGTGTCAGTACAATATAAACTTAGAATGTTACAAAGGAAATCCTTTGTTGGTAGTTTCTGCATAAAAATGTAATAAGCTGAAACCTTCTTACAGTATTTAACTTGCACAAAACAATAAATGTAAAGTAGCCTTGACTAATTAAAGTTGTTTTATCAAATTAAGAAAGTAGTTGGCAGTTGAGGAAGACTTAGATCTACAAAAACAGCATATGAATCAGTGAAATTAAGATCTTTGTATACTTTAAATATCTTCAGACTCTTTAGGAATCTTAGGGTCTCAAGCAGCAGATTATGCTGCAAGAAGGCATTTAAAATATTTCACTTCATGAGAATTATAGCCTGCTTTCTTTCTAAATTTCCAAAAGAATTTCGTTTGTTGAAACGAATATGTTTTATAGACTGAGATTTCTAAATATATTTAATATAACTATTCTAATGATGGATGTAGCAATAAAAAAAAGTTGGGGCTTAAAGCCATGTCTGTTAAATGTTAATTATTTACATCTGTTCAGTTTCTTTTGTATCTCGTATAACAGTTACAATCAATCAAATAATCGTCGAAATGACTTGAGGTAATATAATTCTCCATTTTCAAAATCTCGATGCTGTTCAATGCCATAGTAATACCACTGGCATATTGTTGAGTCCCACTACAAGATAGAACAAAGATTTTTCAAGTTTTAGTAAATCAACTATATACTTGAGATATATCCAAAAACATAACTGCATTACATTTTTTCATCAATAAAAAAAGAATTTGCATTTGGATTTAATGACTTATTTCAAAGAAATATTTGAAATATAAGTTGCCACAGGTTGTACTTCAACTTTCTTCCTTTCTATTTCTCAACTCCACTGGCAACCTTTTTCCTTTCCATCGTTTATTTTTGTAAGAGGGAGGGAGAAAGAAAGACTTTCAAGAAATAGGGTTGAAATTGGTGTTATGAAAAATTACTTAATATTAAAATAATGGAAATAGGGTTTAACCCTTTTGTTACCATATTTCTGTTAAAATACATTACCTTTATTTGAATGAATTTTAAAAATAATGAAGTGTTTAGTAAAATAATGTTGTTATTATCAAGGCTACATTTAGAACATAAATTAACATGGAATTTTGATGGAAAGTTTTAATTTAGATAACTTTAAAATGCAATTTGTATCATAGAAGCAAGAGTGGTTTTGGGCAGGTTGGTATCAAAAGGGTTAACATGACAAAGCATTATTCTGGTGCTATCTTGACTTAGAGACTGTCAAAGTAGTTAAAACTGTCAACTGCAGTGAAGTTAGCTGGGTGAAAGACCACACCAAGCATGGTTGCCAAAAGACAGGATTGGGTTTCAAGTAGATTGAAATTTAATCATCATCTTACAGCAGACAAGGTATCTGTAAGCCATACACCTAGAAAGTAAATCACTTAAGTCAAATGCAAAGGAAATAAATTTTTACTCACTGAGGTGGTTACTATTGTGTTTTTCGTGGGATGCCATGAGACATCTCGTACACATGTGCTGTGACAATTGGACAGTTTGGTCACAATTTCTCCAGTAAGAACATCATAAACTGAAAATATTAAAATTAGTTTTATTGAAAGATACAGAAATAATTTTTTTATTCTCAAACGTATAATGATGCTAATAATATCGTGTGAACAGGATAGATTATCCATACATTGTAGAAAATACATTACTGGCCAGCCATAAATACATTACCGGCCAGCCATAAATTATCCATACATTGCAGAAAAATATGTTACCAGCCAGCCATGGCTGGCTGGCTGATAACGTATTTTTCTGCAATGTATGGATAATTTATCCTGTTCACGCTATTTTATTAGCATTATCATGTGTTTGAGAATAAAAAATTTATTCCTGTATCTCTCAATACATCTCAACGCTTCTACAAACAAACTTTGTTTACTTTCCAACCCATGCTTGCATGGAAAGCAGACGTTAAACGATGATGATGATATGTATATATATATATATATTTATATATATGTATGTATGTATGTATGTATGTATGTATGTATGTATGTGTGCATGTGTGTGTGTGTGTGTGTGTGTGTATGTGTGTGTGTGTGTGTACCAGTTTGTCACAGGGTTAATCATTTACAGCTGAGTGAACTGGAGTAGTGTGAAACAAAGTGTTTTGTTCAAGAACACAAAGCATCACCTGATCCATGAATCAAAACTATGACCTTGCAATCATGAGTGCAAGATCATAATCACTAGGCCATGTACCTTCACTTCCTCTAAACCAAACCAATAAAAGATTTTTTTTAAAAAAGTGATACATCTTTTAGAGCCTCTTCTTTACAAAAGTCTTCTGTTAAGACAAAAAGTCTTTGATTATCATTGTTGTTATGTACAAGAGACTAGACATAAAACATCATAATGTCTGTTATATCTTGACATGGTAATGCCTAGAGATGTAGTTGAATGAGTAGACTAAACATATGTGCAACCAGCCTAGAAGAGGAATACTGTCTTAACACTTACAACTTATTTTCTTACCACAGCTCACTATGGTCTCTGGAAGTGATGTAAACTAAACTGGTTTTCATTTTAAAGTGGAAACTGGATGATCATAAAGGAAGATGAAATTTCAGAGAAAAATTAAATTGAAAAATAAATGAAGGAAAATTATGTACTTACTACATGCATTTCCTGTTGCACATCCAGAATAAATGTACCTTTGACCCGTAGTGAAACGTGGAGAGAATTTGCAACGAATCAATGTGTGCAAAACAGTATGCCCACGGTAAGTCATAACTGATACGTCTCCAGTTAGAGGTTTTCGTAATTTCACTGAAACAAAGTTGAAAAATTTTGTGTAATTTAAAAGTTTCAAAATTCTGTACATCAAGAAGAGTGTTTTATGGATGTACTTACTTTCCTGAGATATAGGCCGCCAACGATAATCCCACCTTTGGAAACTGATAGCTGCTTCAGTAGCCTGAAAGGAAGAAAACTGGATATTTGTAATTTCTTACAAAGATATGTAGTCTTAGAAAAACAGGGAATGGAATTTTGTGATGTTCAACCATTTCTTAAGAACACTAGAAATTGAAGTGATATGGAATAGCTCCAATCAGAAATTTAAAGCAGGCTGTTGATTTGACATGCCAGGAGCATTTCGAAATTCTTCAGTATTCAAAACATAGGAATGATAAACTGAGCTTCTTCAACAGTACCAAAAGACTCCTAATACACACAGCCTTTACTATACACTCACTACACATGTCAAAGAAATATTCATGAATAACACTGACTTATAAAATCATTTCAAATACAATTTCTGGAGAACTTCACATAGATCTATAGTGATGTCGGGGTTATCCAATTTTGGTGGTAACGTTGGCTTAATGACTCACTATAATTTAGTCAGCATAAGAGAAAAGGAAGTCACTGTTTCTGCTTATAACAACAAGAGGATAGAATTCACGAGACACTTGTAATAAGCCATAACTTTTATTACTGGAGGTAATACGTTCATATACAATGTTAATAGAAGGAAGCTTATAACATTACATGAATATGTTGTTTGCAGCCACGTTTCCAAGTTAGAAAGGTGAACGAGTGCACATGAAGTATGGCAGCTTGATCCAGTACGTGTTGAAGAACCAAAAGGTACTGAATGGCGCAAATTTAGAATTTCTTTCCTTTATATAGGGATGGACTGGAAGTCCCTGACTTCCCCATAAAACTGGAAGCTTCCTGAAGAATCTCAAACATTCTAGAAGCTTGAGGGAGATTACTCTCGTTACATCCCTTTTCTGTTTTGCTTGCCGTCATAACCACTAGGGGTCACAACAGATCAATTGCTGACACTCCACAAAGCTCAGCTGTGACCCATATTCTAGTACTGTTTACATATTTGGAATAGTGTTGCTGCAGCACACTCAAACATCCTAGACTGCAGCCTCTATAGTTGATTTACAAAAATTCACTCAACAATATGCAAAACAGGCCTGCAATGCTTTTGTCATTCTCTTCTGCCATTTTTTGCTTTTTTGTCCTAAATAATTTTGAAGAATAATGCTTCTAGCATTTTGAACTATGCTTTTCTACCCAGCTCTACAACATCTCTACCCACTTTCTCATGCATGTATCAAGCCACAGGAATTTGAGCTGAACACCAAAGAAATCCACTAGAAGATCTGTATCTCTTAATGGATATCATAACTCTTTTAATTACATAAAAAAAAATGTAGAAAGGTAGTTTTTTAGATATTATATCCAAACTATCAGGAAAGGAAGAGTTACACTAATATATATATATATATATTTGCAAATGGCTTTAGAAAAGTGATTTTTCCAGTGAGTTGGTTTTGTGGTTTCACTAAAACAAATTTCAGAAATTGTATAAATTGAAAACTTCAAGATTCTGTGCATGAAAAAGTGTTTTAAAGGTATGCTTACGTTCTTCAGATATAGGCTGCCAATGGTAATCCTGAACTTTAGTTTTTATATTATCATTTTTAGAAACTGATGATGATGATGGTGGTGGTAATGATGGTGATGATGATGATGATGATAATGATAATGATGACTATAAAAATCCAAACATCTACCAGAGATCTTGACAATCAGCTTCAGGAATGAATCACAGATCAGAAATGAAATTACCTTGATACCCTCTTCTGTAGAAAATTTTCGTATGTCCCACAGTTTTATTGTCTGGTCTTTAGAATTGGATATCAAGTACCGTGAATCACCCTAAAAAAATAAAATTTTCTAGTTTTAATTTTTCTTTCAAAATAATTACCATAATTATGTCCAGTTCAATTACATATAGTAACATAACAAATAGTATCTTTTACCTTTTATTTGTTTCAGTTGTTAGACTGTAGCCTTGCTGGGGCACTGCCTTGAAGGGCTTAGTTGAACAAATCAACCCTAGTACTTATTTTTAAGACTGGCACTTTCTCAATCAGTCTTCTTTTGCCAAACAGCTAAGTTGAGGAGACATAAACAACCAATACCAGTTGTAAAGCAGTAGTGTGGGGATAAACACACACACACACACACACATGATGGGCTTCTTTCAGTTTTTGTCTACTAAATCTGCTCACAAGAGCTTTGGTTGACCTAGAGCTATAGTGAAAGACACCCAAGATGCCATGCAGTGGGATTGAATCCAAGAGCACATGGTTGGGAAGCAAGCTTATTACCACATAGCCATGTTGGCACCCTACATAGTATAATGACAAGGTTATACTTATGATTAAATATTAATTACTTCAGTTTAGTTAATCACTTGTGATTTAAAGTACACATGAATAAAAAGAGAATACAAATAGACCATGCTGTCTATTTTTTTCTGGTACATTAAATTCAGGACTAAATTATCCAGGAAGACCACATAGAGGCTTCTTTGCTATTTTGCCAAACCCTTTAGCATTTAAACCAGCCATATTCAACCCAAATATTCTGTTTATATGTTTAAACTGTCCATATCTGGCCTCTCATACCTACCCTACAATGTCATTCTGAAAATAAACAATCACATCATTGAAATCTTGAAGCTATAAGCTTAATGCATGATTAATTCAAAACAATGTGAATAGATAATTATTACATTTGACAGAATAATATGAATGCTAAAGGTTAAATAATTATTACATTTTAGTCAAGTAATGTTAATGGTTTTGAGCCAGAGATTGTGCCTTCAGTATAATGTCAATTCAAAAGTCATCCACTAAACTTTGTAGCTCACTTTGTAGCTCACTTAAAACACAACAAATTTTGCTGAATGCATGCAACAAGATGGGAAAAGATTTGTATAAGATAGACATTACCCTGGAATCTATATATGTGATGCCACCTGCATGTCCACTAAACACTCCAACTGGAGTTGGATTGTTTTCATTAAGGGTACGCCGATCCCAAACCTGAAAGTTAAACAAGAAGGATCAAAGTTGAAGTCAATTAGGACAAGCAATTAAATTCTGACAGATNNNCAGATGAACTGTTTAATGTGTGATTGTATGCATGTCCTTGTGAATATCTTATGTATGTGATTGTAATTCTGTGCATGTGTGTGAGTATAATTGTGTGTGTGCATGTGTGTGTGTGCGTGTGTGTGTGTGTGTGTGTGTGTATAAAAATGACACATATAACCATGTTTATAATATGTATCTTCTTAGGTATGTAGAAGAATATACAACAGAAATGTGAGTACTTAAATGAATAGGATTGTAAATGACATTAGAAAGAATATGATCATATGTTTCAATGCATATTTAGAAGTTGTGAGTATGTGCTATAAGATGTTTCACAATAAAATTTATAAGTCCTTTATAATCCTGTATTAAATAAGTGCTGATTTCAATATTTTAGAAGTGTATATCAATGTGCTAGATTGTATGTGTATTTACTATTATTATCTTATATCATGCATTCTGTGAGTAACATCATTGGTTATAGATCGCTAAGGAGTTAATCACTGTTTGACAGCATTTCCATTGGAGAAAGTTATAAAGAAGTGTCAGTAAAAATTGGGTAGGATAAATACCTGTACTGCCTTGAGTAACTTCCAACTGACATCCATTCATCATTCTTACCATCAACCACCCCCAACCATCATTCATCATTGACTACTTACTCCTCTTATATACCCACTGAACACCTCCACCTTTATTTCTATCCATCACCCACCCCAACCCACTCTTACAACCTTTGCCCATCCCTCATAAATCCTCTATCATTACGCTCTCTTCTACAACATGTTACCTTGAAGGTGCACTCTAACTTCTTATCACCATTTTTATCTCTCTGGCACCACTACTACACCCACCCTTATATAATGTGAGATAGCTCTGAATCTCCTCCTACTCAAGCTACCCTACTGTCCTCTTTATCTGTCTCTGATTCACTCTCACTAAGCCCTGACATTGCTCCTCTTTTCTTTCTTTTTCTCCCTTCCCTAACAGTCTCTGCTAGTCTCTCCAGTAACACTCTTGCATAATAACACCGTTTCTCTCATCATACTTCAACTTCTCAATATCTTACATAAAAGTCATGACTTCCTGTGTTATATTCCCCCTCTAAGTCATGGGGACTCTTTATTAGTCTTGTGGACTTCAAAGCAACCTCACTAGAGCTGGTGCCTTCAGAAATACACTCAGGACACTCTGTAAAATGATTGCCATGCAGAAGAGTATCCAGCTAAAGAAAAATTAGATATTGGAACACAATGTTGTCCTCTGATCCATCAGATCCTGTTCAGTGGGGATTTTGTGATTTCAGGTACAAATTCCTTTTTCTTTTATCACTATCAGAAGTTGTCAGAATTGTTTCACTTTTGGAAAAAGAAATATTCAATTCATAATCACATATGTAGTTTTCATGTTTGCCATATATTTCTTTAGATTTTTTTGTCTTCTTTCGAAAATACTTTGATTTCAAACTTGCTGCTTAGCAACATGAAACTGGTATCCATTTTTCATCCATAGTGAAACATTTCAGAAAATCAAAGTGGGAAAAAAGTGGAAAAAAAAAAATCTCCAAAAATTTGTAGCAACCAGATATCTTGTAAAATAATGGCAGACAGTGTAAGCCAATTGTTTACATAGTGAAGCCACGTGTTTTCAGGAATGTACTAATGAAATTTTTGCTGAAATTTTCATTAAAATATCAATAGGTTATTTCAACTAGTTTAGTGTGGTTTGGTAATGAAAGGATTAATGTCCACTTTTCCATAATTGTAAAAGTCAGATGGAATTTGTTGAAGTGGATTTTCTACAATCAGATGCCCTTCCTGTCACCAACACACATCTGTTTCCAAGCAAAGCAATATTTCCCGACAACTAGACATGTTTTTTCAGGTAAAATTGGAAATGAATAACCTTACTTGTCTGAGAGTGATGCTCATTTACAATCATCAGGTGATTTCTAGACAAGGGTACACACACATGCACACACACACACACACACACACACACACACACACACACACACACACAATAGGTTTCTTTCAGTTTCCATTTACCAAATTCACTTGCAAGGCTTTGGTTGGCTCAAGGCTATATTAGAAGACACTTGCCCAAGGTGTTGTGCAGTGGGATTGAACAGAAGATCACATCATTGAGAAAAATATAACAGAGTAAATTATAATATAATAAAACAAAATAGTACATTACAATAAGATTATTCAATATACAGTATAGAGCACTAGTGTAGAATGTGGAACAGTGAAGTAGCAATACGTTAGAGAAGTAATATACTGCACAACATAAACAAGTCTAAATGTATTCATTTTATTTCTTACCTTACAGAATCCATCATCTCCTCCTGTGAACAATATCTGGGAACTATCATCTGCAAATTTTACTGCATTAACATCATCACCATGTGCTTTGATCTATAAATCACAAAAAAGTACATTGACAACAACAATGGTTTCTAACATTGACACAAGTCCAACAATTTGAAGTAGGTGTAGTTGTTTCTCTATTGTAACTGCAGGGCAGCCTTGACTCAGCAGAGCTAGGATCAAAGAGGTCATATCTACATCTATCTTGTCTTTGTGTATATCTAGAATTACATTGTCTGATGTGTCCTTCCCTTTTTAGATTCAACAGTATAGCTGATTTAATAGGCCTTAGCAATAAGCAGTTAGTTATTTTATTGATCTTGAAAAAGTCCATGAAAAAGTCAAGAGGAAGGAGCCCATCTTCAGTCCTTTCAAGTGTATCCACCACAAACCTCCTTCACCAAAGCCCCTGAACAGGGAACACTGCTTGACTATCTTGACTAAAGGAAGATTGTGGAGTGATCTCTTTCAATGACTTCACCAATGGTTTATTTGCCAAAAGGGCAGTGGATCATGGGACATTAATAAATAATGAAATAATAATAATTTCTTACATAGACACAAGGTCAGAAATATAGAGGAGATGGCAGTCAATTATATTGATTTCTATACTTGAATAATAATATTTTCTAACAAAGCTAAAAATGAAGGTGAGAGTAGGGTAAAGTCTATTAGATCAACAAGGTACCTGATTAGCATTTGATTTCATTAACCCTGAAAGTATGGAAGGCAAAATTGATCTCAGAAGAATTTTAACTCTGAACATTAATGTCACAAAGTATTTTTTCCAACACTACAACAATTCTACCAATCTGCTACTCCTTCTCTAGCGAAGGGGTATGGCCTAGCAGTTAGAGTGTTGCATTCATGATTGTAGGGCCATGGTTTTGATTCCTGGGCCAGGCAGTGCATTGCATTCTTGAGCAAAATACTTCATTTCATGTTGTTCCAGCTGTTCACTCAGCTGTAAATGAGTACCAGTAAATAGTTAAGAAATAAACCCTGCAATGGGCCAATATTATAATCTAAGTTACTAATACGTCATGGAAATAGAGTTCAACTATGGCCTTATGAGTGCTAGGACTCAACATTGACCTACTACCATACTGCCTCTATTCTATGTAGCCATTGCAACAAGAGAATGGAACTCATCTCAACATAAACCTCTAGACTGAAAAATGTCAGTTGGAATAAGACACTTATATTTTATCATTATCTGTTTTTGTTCTTTTTCTTACTTCATAAACCCCAACACTAGTCTTGTATTTGTACTTGTGCTGACCCAACATTTCAGATTTTTGTTGTCCACTCACAAGATTTTTATTTTGGACTCTTCTACAGACACCCTAGGGTAGGTTGGTGGTATTAAACTGAACAACAGATTAAATTTACTAAGTGGAATTAATTAGCATTGATGCAAAGTACAGTTGAATTTATCTTTACTTACTAACGAATATATATTACCTGATTTCAACAATAATCTCCCAACTCTCTCTCTCCGTCTCACGTTGGCACAAAATTAAAAATTGTGTATAGCTAATTGAGTACATGCTCAAACCATGCATACAGTCAACTCCTGTTATTCAGCTATCTTCTAATTATGTCTGTACTCAGTTTATACACACACGAGCTGTTTCAAAACTATATTTATAGTACTAATTTTAATAAGTTCAATAGAGTCACGTCCCTTTAGAGAGTGATCTCCCTTTATAAGCCCCCTCCTCCTCCTTCTGCCTCTCTACTTCAGACTTTACATTGGCTTACGCGAGTATAACACAATCATAATCATCGTTTTAATGTTCGCTTTTCCGTGCTTGCATGGATCAGGCGAAATTTGTTGAGACAGATTTTCTATAGCTGGACACCCTTCT
>JAOPJW010000001.1:120598569-120609101 GCA_027122535.1 Octopus maya | reverse complement strand
ATGGTTAAATTAGATGAAGAATTGAAAGAGATGACCAGGATTAAAGATGAGCTTGAGCAGGAAACAGTAAGTGCTATTTTTGTTCCAGTGAGGAATTATTTTCTGTTTGAATGTTGTATCTCCTCCACAGCAAGACACCTGTTTCTGTCCCCCTGTCACACTCTAATCTCTCATCACCTGGCACAAGGCAACCACCTTCAATACCACCTCACTTCTCAAAGGATCTTTGTCTTGTGAGTTACTCTGTGATCCCCCTGGTACTGGTACTATATAAAAAATACCCAGGGACTCTGTAGGGTGGTTGGTGTTAGGAAGGGTATCCAGCCATAAAACCCATACCAAAATAGACAGTGAAACCTGATGCTGTCCTCTGGCTTGCCAGCTCTTGTCAAACTATCCAAACCATAACAGCATGAAAAATGGACAGTAAATGATGATGGTGATGATTGAGTAATGAAGATTAATGACATAGCCTGTTTAAGCAGTTTACTAGACAGACTAAATAAGTTCTGCTAAACAGACTTTCCACAAATCTTTTGCAATTTGCTACTCTCTACATCAACTTGTTTCATCCTCTACAAAAATCCCTAAGCATTGCTGGAGTTGATAATTTTAGCTTAGTAGCTATAAACTAAAGGAGAGAGAACCTAGAGAACTATTGTTCCTATTAAAAACAATAGTGTTTTTGTCTCTATCTTTTGTCTACATGACAAGTATTAGAAATGTAATGTTATATGGTACTTAAACATGGAGTATGGATGCAGAGTAGTTGAAATGACTGGAAAAGAATGAGATAATACCTGTTGGAAATGCAATGCAAACTTAAATGAATATAGATGTGAGAAATTATCATATTGGTATGTAATATGGATGAATGATGCATGTCGTGGAATTGGCCTGGTCAGTTCAAGACAACCAGAAGTATGTCATGGAGGAAATAACTGTGGTGTGAAAGAAATTTCAGTCAGTTCTTGATGATGGGTTTGGATATGAATCAGGTAGTTATCATTACATGGTGAAGAGCCATGCTAAATTAAATCAACTTTTTTAAGTGTTACTTACAAATAGTCAAGAAGAGAATATTTGAAGTTGTTCAAACTTTCAAATCCATTTCAATGTGGAAAAGCAGGCAGTAAAATAATGACTGATAGTTTTAGCAATGGTGATAAGGCTTGTTGTATAATTGATAGATATTATAAATAAAGACTGAAATCTTTTAAACAAGGAACTTGTGAAGTTTCTCCTTTCAAAGAATTGAATGTTATACAAAGTAAGCTTACATTTTTTCCTTGCCATTCCAGACACAGTTAAAATCACAAGTGAGCCAAATAGAAGCTTCTCTGAGTTCAACTGAAAAACAAAGAGATGAATTTGCTAAAAACCTTGAGAACACCAGAAATGTAATGCAAGAGGAAACTATTAAGTTAAAGCAAGTAAATATAACAAGATGAGAATCTTTTTTTTTCTTCTTCTCATTTTAAAATTTAACCTTTTTTTCAGTGTAGCATGTATTTGATGGATCTGAAAACTTAGATACTTGTTACTTTTTTGTTTTTGTTTTTTTATTGGTTAGCTGGTTGATGCAGCTCACTAGTGTTGTCTTCATATTTTAGCCGAAGAAAATTTTTAGTTTTTAGCATTGAAGAACTAACTACAGTTAAATGAAAAATGGAAAAGAAGTACCAGATATTATTGTCAAGAATATGAAACAAGTAATCCCAAACCGAAGTTTTTGGTATCAAAGCAATGCTCTTGACAGGAAGTTAACAGTCAAATATGTTAATTGCTACTTGATAGGTGAGAGGGTACTTATTTTGTTAGGCTGATTAAATTGATAATGTGTTTTGCTTTGAAAACAAAACTTGGTGTCCAACACAGGATTTGAACTCACTAAATAATACACAGTTTTCTAGTACTCCCTTCACATTTACATTATGCAGTAAATAATAATGGTTCCAAAAATAGAGGGTTCTTTTTATGTGTGAATTCTTGTTAGAGAGAAGTATATAGTCAGCTGTTGATGAGGTAGTCCAGTCATCCCTATTCAGGCAGATGTGTGTCACAGAAAAAGTAGATATGGAACGGTCAGAAAATGCAGTCAGTTCTTTGTGGTGGTTTGGTTGTGAATTAATTGGTCTCTTTTTTTTTTCTCAAATCCAATGTATAAATAATTTCTTAGTAAATTATACAATGGTAATTCCTTCTGTAATGATTGTTCCTCCAAAAACATACACTTTAGATATTTTCTTGATTGATTTCAGAATGTGAATACACTACAAGAAGCAAAACAGCTGTTAATTGATCAGAAACTCCAGTTGCAGTCAGAAAAGTCAGAATTAGAGACAACTATCAGTAATGTAAGTTTTATTCTTATTGTTACTATTGTTGAGTAGCAGACCTCATTCTGCTAGCTCTGCTGAGGTGGCAAATTGGGAGAACATATTCAATTAATGTTTCTTGGTCATGGTCATCTTATCTTTTTTATGAGAGGTAGATTAAGGACTTAAAACAGTTGACCACCATTTTAGTAACAACAGAGAATTCATTGAGAATTATTTGCCTTCTATATTGAGTAAGTTACTATTTAGTTTTTTAATGAAAAGTATCAAATGATAAAGAAAAATTTTAAGTTAACCAAGTTTACAACAGCTTTAATAACCCATAAGGATTTATTTGACTTTAGCTGATGATGATCTTCTTAGAAATAATAAAAATATTTGTAACATTTCTGCTCTAACTTCCATAAATCTAAAGCCTTTACCTATGTAAGAAATCACTAACTCTATGATTAAATGAATATATCTCCTGATAATTTATTCCATTTCAGTATCTAAAGATGAATGAGCTTAGTATAATACACTGAAATGACTGGTCGAGGCCAAGTGAACTTGGTGTGATGTGATGTCACTTGAGATGGCAACAGATATTAGATATGGAATTTGATTAAAAAAAAAAATGAATTGGAGAAAAGGATCTTAGAAATTTAAGTCCTCCTTTTAAGATGACATCTAATTGAGATGCATGGAAATATGCTATGTTACAGATTTCTTCCAACCCATACAACTGTAGAAAAAAAGAATGTGAAAGAGGTAGTAAAGAGATGGAACTGGCCAGATCATTAGAGTTGTAGCCAAATAGTCAACAGTTTGAATACTGTCACAAGTACACCACTGATTTTGCATTCTTAATAGCTTTTTCCACTTTGCTGTAATGAGGTACCGTGGTTAGATGCACTTGACTACTGTAAAGGCAGAGTATTTTGCACACAAAACTGTGAGTTTGTAGTCTGAGCTCAAATCTTCCTACCAGTAAAACATTCAAATATATTAGCATTCTATGTTGGAGAAGTGTTGTTATTCAATTGCTTGATGCCATGAAAATAGTAATGGTCATTGGAAATTGTAGTGGGAACAGGAAAAGAGGAGATAAGATATATTCTTACTGCTAGTGGAAAATTTATTGCTTTAGTATGTTTATGCTGTTTTTTGGATATTTAGAGAAAATGTAACTAAATCTTTTATTAAATACCTCTTTGTTACTAGGTACAAGAAGAACTGAGCAAAGTCAAAGAAAAATCTGCTTTATCTCTTACATCCCTTGAAAATCAAAATGCTGAACTTAAAGAACAATTAGTGAGTTTTTTGTAATTATCTATTTGTAAAAATAACAATGGCAAAATAAAAATGAACCATCATGGTTAAGTCACCAATTTAGTGAAAGTGGTCACTAATTTAAAGTATGAATGTGTTCGTGGAAAAAGTCCATTCAATGGGCTTTTGAGAAGCATATGTCATGAATGTCAGAAGGTAGTTTTTAAACAAAACATTGTAAAGTCAGCGAAGCACGCATATGTGTAGGAGTCAAAATAAAGTGATAAAACTTACGATTGGACGAATGATTTAGTTGTAAGCCATAAAAAGCCTGCAGGAATGAAGCTAGCTGAGATGGAAATAAACCACTCATGATATATTTAGAGTTGTGTAGATAATGACTAACTGAAAAGGTGCTCACAAGGTGAAGTTGACAAAAGCACAATAGAATGTCTATGATGTGGTCAGCGTTGAGAGCTTAATTTGATTCAGAAGTTTGCAGCGCTAAGTTGGTGAGAAAACCAGGAGCTGTTCCATGATGAAGAAGCAATGTTGTTCATGTCATGTTCTTCTGCTGACTGTCAAAACATGCGTGCTTACCTATGAGAGTGGATAACTGCTTCTAGTATTAACATGCACCCAGCTCTGATTGGTTAAGTTGCCATGACTGTGCTATTCCGCAACAACACCAATGTCTTTCCTAACTCCTACAGTACTCCCTGTTCAGACTACAAGTTGATACAACAGTAATACAACAAGAAAAAGGAAGAAAAAAATGCAGAACCAAACGTTCAAACCAGGGAAAAAACAACATGAATGCATCAAGAAAACAGTACAACAAATGTGAGAAAAGGCAAGTACAAAAATGAGAAAATAGCAGACACTCAGGGCCAGTTCCTATATACAGTCTTGCAAAGCCTCCTAAGCCAATGGTGTGTGTAAAAGGTCTGTAATGCAATAACCAACCTAATCCCAGGACTCAAGCTACAGAGTAGGCAGAAATAACAGAGACATGATGTCAGGCCAGTGAGTGAAATATTCAAGACAAGTGAGAATGTAAGCATATTTTTGACTGATGGGCCAGGGTCTAACAAAATCAATGTGGATGTGACAAAAGCATGCGTCTGGTGTGCTGATGGTGCCAAGGAGTGAGCGAATGAGTGTATGCACCATCGATATTGGGGAGTGGAGGTAAAATTGAGGCCAGTCAGTGATGTCAGTGCCTCATGTTAGCCTGAAGAATCTAGCCATAATGAGCTCCAGTGAGGCTGAGGATCCAGGATGTGATTAAGCAGGGCTTCAAAAACAGTTCATTTATGTGTCAGTAGGACAAAAGGATAAGGTGAATCTGTTGAGACGTCACACAGGATCTTCAAAGGTTGGCACAGGCAAGTATGGAACTTGCATGTCGCAGATTTGAGAGAAGATATCTTGAGTGAGTCCAGAGGAAGTAAGAGGTTTGTAAATGTTGCTGATGAAATGACTGTAAAACAGCACCAATTGCAGTGTCTGATGCATTAACTACAAGCGAAAGCTTTGCATCGGAGACACAGTGTGCAAGGAGACAGACTGTAGAAAGAGTGTTTCACAGTGTCAAAAGCTTTGGTTTGACTAGGAATTAGCGAAATGGTTTCATTCTTCTGCATTGATTCTGGAGAAGCTCAGTGAGTGGAGACAGGAGTCCAGCACAGTAAGGAATGAATCATGAATAAAAGTTAAATAAATTGTGGCAGTGGTGTAACTGACGGAAGGAAGTCAGAGGATGGATGTCCTCCGTGTTCATATCACATTGGGGTCACCGATGTAGAAATAACAATGGCAGTGTAAAAATGAACCATCATGAGAAAGTTACCAATTTAGTGAGAGTGGTCACTAATTTAAAGTATGAAAGTGTTCTTGGTAAAAGTCTATTCAATGCGCTTTTGAGAAGCATGTATAATGGATATCAGAAGGCAGTTTTTAAACAAAACAATGTAACTTTATTAAAACAAGAATCAGAGCTGACGAGTCATGAGCGAAGTGGCCGTATATGTAGGAGTCAAAGGAAAGCGATAAAACTTATGATTGAACAAATGATTTAGTTGTAAGCCATAAAAAGCTAGCAGACAAAGCTAGCTGAGATGGAAATATGTAGAGCTGTGTAGATAAAGACTAACTGAAAAGGTGCTCGCAAGGTGAAGTTGACAAAAATGTAATAGGATGTCCATGATGTGGTCAGTGTTGAGAGCTTAATTTGATTCAGAAGTTTGCACCGCAAAGTTGGTGAGAAAACCAGGAGCTGTTCCATGATGAAGAAGCAATGTTGTTCATGTCATGTTCTTCTGCTAACTGTCAAAACATGCGTGCTTACCTATGAGAGTGGATAACTGCTTCTAGTATTAACATGCACCCAGCTCTGATTGGTTAAGTTGCCATGACTGTGCTATTCCACAACAACACTAATGGCTTTCCTGACTCCTACATATTTATTATTTTAAGATTTATTCTCCATGTTCCCTATGTGGTAACCCTCACTTACTCCATATAAATACTTTGTTTATATGGAATCAGAGAAATGGATATTCTTTACACATCCAAAAGTTAGTTCAGTATTAAATTATTATTGTATCACAGTGAGATAAAAAGTTTGGCCAACCAAACCCATGTAAGTGAATTTGGTAGGCAAAAACTGCACAGAAGCTTGTTATGTGTGTCATACATGGCCTAGTGGTTAAGGTGTTGCATTAACGATCACAGGAGTATGGTTTTGATTCTTGGACCAGGCAGCGCTTTACGTTCTTGACCAAAACACTTCATTCTTATGTTGTTCATCTGACATGTGGCACACTGTGCACCTGTAGAGGTAATGTTGATTTGAGGTAGGGTGTAAGCTCATGTACAGCACAAACATTTGATCACTATAAACAAATCATCTGTGGAAATTGTCCTGTAAGAAATTGCAGACTCATCTTTCCAGACTTAAGAAACTACCAAGAAGAGAAGAGATGTGTGTGTGTCTACATGAATGTTTATATTCCGTACTTCACATAAAAAATGGTGAGTTCCAAACTGTTATGTTTGGTGACAAAGAATGTCAGCAAAATGGTTCACTTCCAAAGATGAACAGAATAAAAAACCCTTTATTTGATAAACAGGTGAGGGTTTACGACGAATTGTAAAACAATGCCTTAAATAACATGTATTCGTCCAATCCATGCTAGCATATGGAAAAAGGAAGTGAAACAAATGAACCAACCAACCAGCAAGCTGAAGAACCCTGTTGTCACTACACACCAAAATATCCGGAAGTGTTTTGTCTGAATACTTCTTTAAATGGAAAATTAATATCTTTTATTTTTTGGTGATTAAATTGCATTAATTCAGAGAGGTCATGTTTTATTTTCTCTTTATAGAGCTCCAAAGAGAACAGTTACCAGCAGCTTGAGAAAAAATGTGAAGAAAATGAAACCCGTTATGAAATGCAACTGGCTGTAGTAACTGAGAATTTGACAACAGTTCGTGGGGATCTGGTTGTATCTCAACAAGCTGTGGAGGAACAGACCAAACTTTGTGATGAGCTTCAAGGACAAAAACTTGGTATGATTTATTAGTATCATGCTTCATGCTATCTCTTCTAAATACCTTCTTTGAAAGGACAAGAGTAACATCATTTATGCAAGAAGTAGGATAATTCTTAGAAACAGTATTTAAATTCTTCACTGTCACACCACCATCTAACATCCATTTTCCATGTTAGAATGTTTGACAGGATCTGACAAGTTGGAGGACTTCATCGTGCTCCAATATTTGCTTTAGTTTAGTTTCTACAGTTGGATACCCTTCCTAATGCAAACTACTTAACAGAGCACTGGGTACTTTCATCATGGCATCAGCACTAGTGTGGTTGTCATGTAAGTCACAAGACTAAAGAGCCCCCTCAACTAAGTGTGGTCTAGTAGGGAGGTCACTTTAAGATAGGTGTTGATTGAAGGAAAAGATTTCTTTTTGTAGAGGGAATACATGACTATCCTGTGTTGTATAAAGCTGGTTGGGAGTAAGTAGGGTGTAGTTGGAAAGAGAGGTAAAATGATGGTGAGGAGTCAGAGCATATCTTCAAGGATAAGAAGATAAATAGAAAAGAGTATGGGGACAGATGATCGGAAAGGGTGAGTGGACAAAGCTTGCGAACGTGGGGGTAGAATGATAGATGGTTAGAGATAAGGGTAAGAATAAATGTAGTGATTGATGAACAAGAGTAGAGAGTGGTGGATGATAAATATGAGTTTATGAGGGGAAAGAGAATGAAGGATAGATGTCAATAGAAGTGGCTTAGTGGATAGGAGATGATAACAGAATAAAGAGTTACAGAATAATAGCAATGTAGTAAGATAGGTGGAAGATAAGAGATTGGGAGAAGATGAGTGGAGGTGAATAAAAATTGCATGTGTGTGTGTGGGAAGTGAGAGATGTATAGTAATAGAAGTAGAGGTGGTCAGAGACACAAAATGGGGAATGTAAGTATGTAGTGAATGAAGGTATGAGTGATCAATGGTAGATATGAGACAGTGTTAAGAATGTCAGGGGAGAGAGTAAGATAACTGGCAGCACAGAATTTCACACTCATTCATTTACAGCATCAGAATAATACAATAGTTAGATGAGTTATGAGGGGATAAGGAAGGTTTGACAGGGACAAATTGAGGGGCTCAGTTGTGTGCATGATCACAGCTGTAACAACATTAATCATAGCTCTGTGTGACAAAGTGACAATTTTGGACAAGTGACTTAAAGATGGTGATAAGATGGTATATGATTTATAAGATAATTTTTTATGAGAATATGCTCCAATATAACCAGCTAACGCACATTAACAAGTAGCTCTGTTTGATAGGGGATGTTGTCTAATAGTTAACATGATTATTTACACTGTATGATTAAATTCACTCCATGATTACTAATTACCAAACATTCTTTTATGTTTCTCTCTCTGCAGAGTTGGAAGCAAAATTGGCCAACAGCAATGATGAAAGGAAATTACTGCTGGAACGGTAAAAGATTTTGCTTTTTAAAATTGTTGGAGGATTATAAATGAATGACAAGGTGTTTCAGTTGTGATTATTAAGATATTATCATAGGTTAATATTACAGTACTTGGGAAAGATTTCAGTAACTTATTGCTAAGCTCTTAAAGTCCTGAACAATGAAATTATATTATTTACAAAGTGGTGAAAAGTCACACTACCATTTAATACATACGTGTATATTTAATAGTAGATTTTGGACCACTCTGTATAAATCCTTCGAAATATTTGGTTTTTGAACTTTAAATGATGATAGATGGCAAGCACAATATCTAACATAGTAACAGAATAGCTTAGAAGAATGTAGAAGAGTATAATGATGGACTACAACTGACCTGGCTGATAAAATGCAAGTCAAGATAGCTCAGTAATAACCTATGGATTAAATAACAACTTAGTAAAATGATACACAAACTTTGAATTAAGTAGGAAGAAAGAGGTAAGCTTTTGATTTCGTGGGTCTCAGATTTAATTGTTGAGGTTGTTTAGTACAATCAATGTGATAATTGAATAGTTGGAATTTAGTAAAACATAGTGACATTCTTCTGGTGAAGAAGGAATTTATATGTATACGATGAGCATGTAAGGATAAGCTTTCCCGGTGGGCACCGTAAGAGCTCTGAGGTATGGTCCAGGCTCTAGCTAACCACATCAAATAGTGAGAAACACTAAAGATCACTTAGGGTGAGCAGTCCCACTGCACTTCTTCTGAGGGGTAAATCCAGGTTCACTTCACTAGGTTATGAATATTTTGGGGAGTGTAAATCCAAAACAACTACAAAGAATATGGAGACTGGTACATCTTCAAATTTTTCCTTCAATCTAACAGTTAATTATGCAGCATAATTAGTTAGTCTAAATGGCCAACATATGTTTCTGCTGCATAGAGTATGTGCAGTTGCATATACAATCCACAATATTTTGCTATGCACCTTCTTTCAGGGTCTTTCCAAAAGTGTGGTCCAACATAATATTGAATTTTTGTTAGTGACACAATTAGTGTGAGAAAATATAACAGTAAATGAAAAGCATACTAGTTTTTATTACAGTTCTACCAGAGCTTGATGATGTCAGAGTATTCATAGGAATAAAGATTAGTGTAGAAACATCAAAAGAGATAGAGCAAGGGTTCAATACACTGGTATGCTTAAGATTGAAGTTAAAATGATTTATTGGCCACTCAGTTGGTATGGATTAGAAGTTTACAGGTTGTTCAAATAAGGTTAATGTATTGTGTTAATTGGGAAATCAGAGGTCAGTAAAAGGGTCACTTGGATTGGCATTGATATATTAGAGAGTAAAAGTTTAATAGTCAATGTTTTTTTAATGAGAAAACATATTTCATTGTCAACCAAATAGTGTTTGTGAAAGAGAATTTAGTGGCCTGTCAATGGTATTGACAAGGGGAGGTTTATTTGGTGTTCTTTATTGAAGTAACTTATCATCATCTAACATCCACTTCTCCATACTTATATGGGTCAGACAGAGTTTGAGAAAGATTTTCTATGACTGGATGCACTTCATGTCACCAACCCCTCACCTGTTTCCAAGTAAGGTAATATTTCCCCACAGCCAGACATATTCTTGCAGAATATTGGAAATAAATGACATTGCTTGCATGACAATGCTATTCATTTACAAATATCATGTGATGTCAAGAAAATAAAACACAAGCGCATGCATGCGTGCAAGCACACACACACTGGACTTCTTTCAGTTTCCATCCACCAAATCCACTCACAAGGCTTTGGTCAGCCTGGAGCTATAATAGAAAACACAAGGTGTCATGCAGCAGGACTGAATCCAGTACTATGTGGTTGGAAAGCAAACTTCTTTCCACACAGCCACACCCATGCCTCTATCTCTCTCTCTCTCTCTCTCT
>JAOPJW010000001.1:120439256-120451597 GCA_027122535.1 Octopus maya | reverse complement strand
CCTCAGTCAAATCGTCCAACCCATGCTAGCATGGAAAGCGGACGTTAAACGACGACGATGATGATGATGATGATGATTCACTATGGGATTACATTAATGAACTCAAACAAGACTGTTCGGGATAAGTATTTGGCAATAATGACATCAATACAATTTGGAGAAATACTGCAGTTCTTGATTTGACTGAAGCTTGGTTAAGATGCCTTTTGGCCAGTGCTAGGACAAAGCTCAGGATTCCAATAGTAAATAATTATTTCACCTCTAAAACAGTTGAGAGTATTAAGGCTGTGGTACTGTGCCCCTAAAGTGTTTGGGAAAAACAGCAATCTGAAGATGATCTCATACAAATGCTATTAATTGAAGGACTTATCTGCATATCGCTCTGAAATATTGGTTTCAAATTTTGATTACATCAACCCCAATGCTCAACAGGTACTCGTTTTATCAGCCCCCAAAAGATGAAAGGCTTAGTTGATCTTGGCTGAATTTGATCTGTGTAAGAACAAGCAAAATGCTGCTCCCTGGTGCAGTAATGATTCTTCCAGCTCACCACCCTACTTTGATGAAACAAACATGAAGTTTCTGGAAATGATGCCACTAGTTTGTGTTAAACATGTTGAGCAGTTTTAAATGATTTTAATTTGACTCCACTAAATATACCTGCTCCTGAATCAATCCTGAACAGAATTCAATCAAATCAACATTACAAGCCTGTATCTTTTTGAATTTTATGTACAATCCACCTGATATACTGTTTCCATGTACCTAATTTGACATAAGGTTATAGAAAATGCCATTTGCCCAAAATACCATGCAACACGGATGTTAAAAATGTAGACAAGATAGAAAAGTCACATGCAAAATACCTGTAAACATCTTGTCTGTCTGCCTGCCCTTTTCTCACAAGACACTTGAGAAAAGAGCATGAAATTAGTGCTAATGCAAGTAGTGATTAGGAATGTTCAAGTGCAGATAATGGCTTAATGAAGAGTTGAATAGAGTAGTAGGCTTCTTTTTTTTTTTTTAACTACAATGAACCTAGAGATTTTAAGACATAAGCTGATATTTCAGGACATTTGGAGGAGGGGGGGTCCTGTTTATAATTTCTTTGCTGTTTTGGAAGAAACTGTTATATTCATATTCTTTGGGAGTAACCCAGTAATTAAGGTAATAGAGCTAAAGGATTTTTACCATAACTAGATCTTGCTCTCCAGAAATCAGTTATGTTCGAACTGATTTATCTTTAACCTGTGAAACTTCAATGCATTATTAATTGAAACCCTTCACTAATTGCTAGGAAAATTAGCCTACCTCAATGTTATAACAGAGAAGAAAGACACAGTATAAAGATATTTTTAAGTTTGTAAAATGAATGTCAATAATTATAAAATATTCTTGGAGAAAATTACATCACAGCTACATGTGAGCCTTAAATTATAGCTGCACTATGATTTGATGAGATTTTGGCCCAAGAGTGTCCAATGGGATATCACTCGTGGATTATATTCAGGCCTAAAATTTCAGCATCTATGTAATTGTTACTAGTTAACTATCTTGAAGTTTGGAATCAACTAAGACAAATAAAAGGCTGACTATTGGTTTGACCATTCTTTCCAATTAAGTGCCATGAATATTTTAAGCAACACTTTAATTGTAGCTAGGAAATGCAGCAAGTGATTTTTGCAGTAGTATCTGAAAATCATGGAACTAATTTTTTAAAATTAAAACACTAAAACAGTCCTTAAGCATATGGTCACAATGAGCTACACAAGTGCCCAATTATGAAAATCTTATTCAGCAAACCTGAAATACTCAAAATCTTGTCATTTAGCATTTGACCAAAGTTTGTTTTTTTTTTGTACATGCTAGACCTGGAGGATGGAGCAGTGCTTAGTCTTTGCAAAGCCCTTTGAGATCAGTATCCAACTTAATTTGTTGCAAATTGGTACGGCTAAGAAAGATATGAACAAAAAGGAAGCTTAAGGGGGTTGACAGAGTCTGAGTGTAGTGATTAATGCAGGGCTTGAGCATAAGAGGAGTGAAGAGAGAAGGGATTTAGGAGTGCCTGAGTGGAGGTGGCACAAGACCAACCAGTGTTGAAGAGGTAGAAAAAGCAGAGAGGAGTAACCATGTCAGTGAGCTAGAGAATGTCTATGAATTTATGCCAACCAGTTAAGTGGCCTTTCACAGGTTAAAGTCTAGGATGTGTGTGCAGTGATAGTATAATTCTATATACAAGCAATATGCTATAGTGGATCTGGAAACTGAAGTATGTTTGACCCTGTGAATAGACAACTTATCTTTGGCACATGGTCTTAGCTATGCTAAGGATTTCACAAGATCCTTAGAAATAATGTCTAACATTTGCAGACTTCAAAAACTGTAATTGTGTACTGTTCAAGGTTGGTGTGGTGCAATGTTTTTAATATAGAGCTTTTTTATCGAAAGAGACAAGATTAACATAGGTTTTATTGAGGTCTCTGTTCATGTAATTATTGCAGATGATGTGGATAAAGAAAATCAAGGAATGAAGAAAATAACATCTGTAAAGGAATGGGCATTTTTGAACATGACAGTCCTGCACACAATAGTATTGGTAGTGTGGGACATAAAGAATTTACCAACATATACAATAGCACAATCTAATAGGAAGCTACCAATACAAGAAATGGAGTCCAACAGAAGGATAGTTTTGAAAAATTTGCTTGGCAGACTCAAAAGCTTTTATGTTGAGGGCAACATTGTTTTCACCAAACTTTTTGAGATGATAGTTATAGGCAATATAATGTACACCTCCAGTAGATCTAGCTTTTCAAAAACCTTACAAATGGTCATTGAAGAGAAAAATTCGAAGGATTGTTAATGGGTGTTACCATTAGCTATGAAATAAATGCAATAGGAAAATTGTTGGTAGAGTTTGCCTTTCTTGGTAGCAGGATATGATCATGTAGAAAGTGAGTTTGAAGAGTTTTGTACTAACACTGCATTCCTGAAGAAGCTCAAGGGGTGCAATGTTTAACTGTAAAAAGACAGCACAGTACTTAGGACTTCATTTTTGTTTAAGACAATACAGGGAGATTTGACTGCTATATTCTAGCAAGCCGAATTATCAGAGCTTGTTAAGATAATGGTCATCACATATATTGCTACACCAGTTCCTCTTTAGCAAAATGACGAAATATTTACGCATAGTGTTAATATTATGTAGCAGTATTTTAAAATCGATTTTTATTTTATCAAAGTAATACAACCAAACATAGTTGGGACACAAAATAGGAATAAGAACATGCAATACAACCAAATACTTTTTTTTAGTTTCAAGGAAGAGAAAGATAGTTTTTTTTCTTTTTTGCAAGCTTTTTTGAGCAAGTCAGAGGTACTAATATTTTTCAACTGAATGGAGCAATTAGTACAGTTCAAAAATAAAATACATGATTTTTAAAAAAATTGAATTTCTGTTAAGAAAATAAAAATTTAAAATATTCTTTGCAGTCTTTAAAAATCTTTCAGAAATGTAATTTTCTAATTTTAAAATCTTCCCGTAATAATCTGTCATGCAACAGTTAAAATTTCAAAGATTATGATTTTTGTTTCAGAATTATTTTAAAATACACCAAATATTTTCACTGAAATAGAAAGTAGCAACAATCAAGGCTTAAGCTGAACAAGTTGGAAAATATTTTAATAAAATTTTCAATCCATAAACTCAAAGTATGGGGGATATGTAAGAAATACTTTAACATTCAACATTTCTGCTTTTAGAACTCTTCTTCCTCTTCTCCTTCTTCACCTCCCATGTCTCCTGAGTCAACTCCAACCTCTTCATAATCTTTTTCCAAAGCTGCAAGATCTTCTCTAGCTTCTGAAAATTCACCTTCTTCCATACCTTCACCTACATACCAATGAACAAAAGCTCTCTTAGCGTACATGAGATCAAACTTATGGTCAAGCCGTGCCCAGGCCTCAGCAATAGCTGTTGTATTACTTAACATGCACACAGCTCTATGAACTTTAGCCAAATCACCTCCAGGAACAACGGTTGGGGGCTGGTAATTAATACCAACTTTAAATCCTGTTGGACACCAGTCAACAAACCTAATAGTCCTTTTGGTCTTGATTGTAGCTATGGCTGCATTCACATCTTTAGGCACAGCATCTCCACGGTAGAGCATGCAGCAAGCCATATATTTACCATGACGAGGATCACATTTAACCATTTGGTTAGAGGGTTCAAAACAAGCTGTAGTGATCTCTGCAACTGTCAGTTGTTCATGATAGGCTTTCTCAGCTGATATGATAGGGGAATATGTAACTAGGGGAAAGTGAATTCTTGGATATGGCACTAAATTAGTTTGGAATTCAGTCAGATCAACATTTAAAGCCCCATCAAAACGTAGAGATGCTGTGATAGAACTGACAACCTGAGCAACTAATCTGTTCAGGTTGGTGTAAGTGGGACGTTCAATATCTAAATTACGTCGACATATGTCATATATGGCTTCATTATCCACCATAAAAGCGCAGTCAGAGTGTTCCAACGTTGTGTGAGTAGTAAGGATAGAATTGTAAGGTTCAACAACAGCAGTCGCAATCTGCGGAGCAGGATAGATGGAAAACTCTAGTTTTGACTTCTTACCATAGTCTACACTTAGTCGTTCCATCAGAAGTGAGGTGAAACCACTACCAGTACCACCCCCGAAACTGTGGAAGATTAGAAAACCTTGAAGACCACTACATTGATCAGCTAGCTTACGAATTCTATCCAAAACCAAGTCCACAATTTCTTTCCCAATTGTATAATGGCCTCTGGCATAATTATTGGCAGCATCTTCTTTGCCGGTAATAAGCTGCTCTGGATGAAACAATTGTCTGTATGTACCAGTACGAACTTCATCTGAAAAAGAAAATTGATAAGTTAGTCATCAAAACTTCTAAAGAGAAAAACAAAATAAATAATAAGGATTATTTCAAAGCAGATGTAATAAAGTAGCCAGTAAATGATACTTGACTCTTAGTTGACAATTTGTGTGCTCATATCACCACAAAATCCATAGGATGAGGAAATTGTGAAACACCTCATTGGACTCATACTTCGTTGAGAAGGAAAAGCAAACGTTGACAATGGAAAAGTTCATTCATTTAAATAGTGTGGAATAAAAACATTTCTATCAGCAAAAAGATGAAACAAAAGCTTACAAGTTATGGTTAATGTGCTAGTGCAAGGTAAAAGAGAAATACTACAGAAGTTGCTTTGTCCTATCCTATGTTCTTATTCAAATCCCTCTATAACCAGCTTTGCTTTTCTTTTCTCTCCAGTTGAGGTTATCAGATTTAATGAATGTCTTAATCATGTTCCTGATCAGAAAGAATCATTAATCACCATTATTACGATATCACAAGTTTTTGGTGAATTCCTTGATTGCATTCTCACAACAACTTGAGCAAGTGTTTTTTTGTTTTTTTTTATATCCTTAGATTGACTCCTACTCTGTGAGTGGAATTTGAGTAATGAAATCTACAGAAGCTTGTTATATATGTGTATGTATGCATGTAAATGTTTTGGGTTAAAATGTTTTGATTTAAAACAAGATTTAAGTTGGTGCCTTCAAAATCTTGTGATATATTCTTTAAAGATTATATAAACCGCTTGTAACTCTTGCCGTTTTAAATTCAATGGAGCTGTGATTAGCCTGTTGAAACCTTGTAGCCAATGAAGTTACTACAGTTCATAAATATGAAATACCTAAAAACTTCAGAAACCTGGATTGGTACCTTTACCTGTTACAGCAAATCTTGAGTAGATTTTGACTTTTATCATTTCAGTTTGATTCCATAGTGAAGTTGTTGCGACGTGCATGAGCTCTATATTCTATAACATTTAATGAAAACATCTACCATCAGCAACTTAAATCCTGTCTAAGTGAACTTGTCTATCATCCGCCTAACAGGAGGTAATGGACTGTACTTACCAACTACAGTAGGTTCAAGATCTACAAGCACGGCCCTGGGGACATGCTTTCCAGCTCCCGTTTCACTGAAGAACGTATTGAACGAATCATCTCCGCCACCAATACTCTTGTCAGATGGCATCTGTCCGTCGGGCTGGATACCATGTTCTAAGCAGTACAGTTCCCAGCAGGCATTACCCATCTGTACACCTGCCTGGCCCACATGAACACTGATGCATTCACGCTATAAGTGTAAAAAATGTTTAAGCAATTAAAAACAATAACAAAAAAACTCACTTCATGACTGAAACATCACTTTGTTTTCACTAATTCATGGTCTTCTTGAGTGGGATGATTTCATCTACCCAGTCTACCGCCATGATTGGAATAGTTGTTCAATCCATATGGTTTCAATACAACACAACGCTGGTAACAAGGTAATGTTTACGTATGCATCCATTCACTCGTTAGTTATTGTTTGATGTTTGTTGACATTGCTTCTTTGACACTTTACCAGCGTCCAGAATATCTAACGGTCAGCGTTGGTCCTAACGATCCCTCTTGCCTTATTTGACTTTATTTTTAACACGTACAACAGATGAGTAAGATATATAGAGAAATATAAACACGTAAGATATAGAGGCAGAAATGACATCTGACGCTTAAAACCTTACGATGATTTTCTTGAAATATATAATCTAGTACGTAATAATTATGGCGATCTTTCGGAGAAAGTCTATCAAAAGAGAAACTGTTTGACAATTTCCGTAAACAATATATCGTTTTTTGTTGTTTTTTTTTTTAGCTGAATCGCTTATGTTCATGTACTTTTTGTGTATGTATATTTGCGTGTTATACATACACTAAACACATAAATACACAAAAAATACAAACATAAGCGATTCAGTTGAAAAAAATTTTTTTACAGATATTGTCGAAATAGTTTCTTTTGATAGAGTGGTTTATCTCAAAACGAAAACTACTTTTGAATTTTTCTGTAAAAGTTTGAATAAATATATAACAGCTTATCTCAATCGTTCCCTAAATTTAAATGTACGATCTCTGTAGCTATATTTGTTACATAATAAATGAAGTGAAAAATAATTTAAAACTAAAACTGTGATAAAAGCAAAGAAAACTGTACAGGTTCAAATTGTTTCGCAATAAAACTCCTTTGAAATATATGTAAAACAACTTTCATTATTAGCTTTTTTTTTTTTTTTTTTTTTTTTTGGCGCGCATAGCCTATTTTTTGTGCATGAACAATTTCTTAGGTCCAAGAAATTCTCGCACAGATCACCAATTTGTATTGGTAGGTACAGAAATCTGACTTTTGATCTCATATACTTAACTGGTAGTATCTTGATGTCTGAAAAAAACACACCAGTTAGACTCTCGAATATCCCGACCACATAACCATACTTCCTTTCATTGGGGGCACTATCTTTAATTAGAAAGTGTTTCACCCAGAAAATGTTTTCTATTTATCGTTCTAGAAATTTTAGACGATTCTAAGCAAAACCATTTGGCGAAGGTAAAGAATACATACACCACCCGTTATCGGCGTAACCCTTACATTAACTGTCGAAAACGGGTGGTGTGCGTATTCTTTACCCCCGCCAACCACTTTTTGGAAAAACCATTACAATTAACCACATAAGCCAAATGATTAGTGTAAGAAGGGTGAACCCCTTCCAGATTTATGTATTGCATGAAGATGTCCATCAACTAGGAGCGATTCAATGCACGTGAGTGACCAAAAAGTGACATCAATAATCAATGTCAAAATTTTCCTAAATTTTTCATATAGCAAAATTTCTGCCACATCCAATAAGTTGCAGAAATATTTTCATTTAATACACCAATTAATTAAACTGAATTACAAGTAAAATATGTTCTCTTGACAGATTCGATTTCAGTTCTTTTAAACTTCACATTTCAGATCGTTCAAATACCTGCTAAATCCTAAACTGCATAGTGCGATGATTAACATTTGACTCAATTGAAATTACGAAAACAGACTATTTCCCACAGTATAGCTAGGTATTTGGCTCCTTTGCTATTTGAATTGATTCCCTAGAATGAGTATCAAGTTTCATTAATATACTTTCATTCATAATACCGGCTAGCCTGCTAGACCGCCATAGAAATGTCTTGTTTGTGGCGGGAGTTCACTAAGATGGAACATTCTCAGTTACATAATGTCCATGAGAAAAGCGCATCTAAAAGATCAAGTGACTTCGTTGGGAGATTTGCAGGTAAGAAACATCTAAATATGACTGAATTAGTCCACAGGAACTAAAGGCGGGAATAGACGGTTTTTTTGTTTTTTTTTTATCAGTAATATTTGTAATATTATCAGTATAAAGGCAGAGAGCTAGCAGAATCGCCAGCACGCTGGACAAAATGCTTAGCGACATTTCGTCCGTCATCACGTTCTGAGTTCAAATTCCGCCGAGGTCGACTTTGCTTTTCATTCTTTCGGAGTCGATAAAATAAGTACCAGTTGAAGACTAGGGTTGATGTAACCGACTTACCCCGTCTTCCGAAATTGCTGGCCTTGTACTAAAATTTGAAACCAATATTATTATCAGTACAATTGCTTCCGATAAAATTTCTAAGCAAATTTTGATTCATGATATATTTTGTATTGAAATAATTAGGATTTACACAAAACAGTTGACTAGTCTTAGAGTTAAAAAAAAACATCCAAATCAAGTAGCTCGTGAAATTAAAATAGAAAATAACGCTTATAAGTCTTAATTCATAGAGAAAATCGTTTCTTCAATAATTTAGATAAATTTATTTAAGAACTGGGTCCATAATATTACTAAATAACCAAGCATCCAATAAGTTTACTTCCTTGGTGTCAGAGTTTAAATTTTGAAGCTCTGTCATTGCTCACTCAACTTATTGAATGTGATCACAAATCGAATGATTTATTCGTGGAGATTGTTTTTAATGTCTCTCTATACTTTTTAACATAACATTTTCATTTTACAATACACTTTTGAATACATATTTATTTTGTCTAAAATTGCCTTATTTTAAATGTTTCTTGTTGACCATTGTCGAGTCAATAGAACTGGACGACATAGTTCTTAAAATATTTGACGGTTCCAATTCAATGAAAATTATACTCTTTCAAAAAACGAGACAAGAAATGAAAATAAACAAATCTTTTAAAATGAAGGGTTTCAATCAGAGGTAATAAGGTTCAATAAATGGGGGAAAAAAAGAGCAAACCGCTTACCATGATGGTGACACGTGCGTGCAACGAAGAGAGGAGAAAAGTTCAGATTTGGGGGGAAAGGAAATATCGCGCCACAAAAACAACCAATAAGTTGGTAACCGTGTGGGTGAAAAGTCAAAACAAGAGATGGCGTAATCTGTGGACAGCAGAGTTGGACAACGGTCGTCTGATTACAAAACTGACTAATCACAACTAACCAATCAAAAAAGCCGATGACTGTTGAACGGTTTCAAACAAACTAGTTGGGAACGCTGGATCAATTGCCAAGCGTCCAATGAAAACGTCTCTGTGAATTACTCAATTGCAACAAGTTATGCTTTTTGTCGTTGTTTAGCCCCAGGTCAGCCCTGCTGGAGCAGATTTATGCTCAAAGGCGTTCCAGCCAAGGCTATCCCACATTTTTTTTTTTTTAGTCTTAGGGTATGCAGGACCACATTATCCAATATATCCTCCTTTTTTTCGTAAAACAGTGTGATTTGAGATAAATTTGGCTGTTATTTCTAGCAAACCGATTAACTTGATTTTGTTACATTTTGTAATTACTTGTTTCCATTGTTCAGAAGCTGTTCTGACCTAAATTGGTCTAAAGATTTCAGTCTTCTTTGATAGAAAAAAAATGCTTATAAAGATAAAGGTAACAGCAATTGTCTTGGTGATAATTTATTGAAATTAAAGATCGATACTTTTAAATGTTTAATAGTTTATATATGTAAACTATTAAACATTTAAAAGTATCGATCTACAACAAATTAAAACGGGTTGCAATTCAATTCTAATTCATAATAAAAGTTGGAAGTTTCATATTAAGTTTTGGGGGGATTTTTTGTGTAAATCTAAAGAAAATCATTGTATTCATTATTTGCATTTCTCTCCAATTTAATTTCTTGAAATAAATGTACGCATACACTCTGTGGACACACATACACGAGAAAAACTGACAATATTGTATGTGAATATTTATACACACATACATTTCAAAAATTTGGTTGTATGTCATGTCAGCGTCTTTTTGCTTTTACCAATTGAAATGATAAAATGAGGGCATGGACAACTAGGGGGTATTTTAAAAAATCATTGATTTGAAGTTAGCAAGAACTTAGAGAAGGAACATGTGTATGTGTACCTGTAATTCGAAGGCACAACCTTAACGAGCTATCGCGCTGAGTTTGCCTCAACATTACGTTAAGGACATAAGATGTATAGCTACCTATATACATATAATATAATAGGTTCCGTTAATGGAACAACTAGAAACCATATTCGTTTGTACTGACGCGAGGTTCATTTATTGATTTGTACATTAGTAAAATTTAAAAAGTAAAAATAAAGGTGAAGTGGATGGATCTCTGTTTAGATATGTGTATTTCAGTTGACCGATGAACTGAACTAATTGTTAAATTGGCATATAAATGGGCGAGTTTTCCATTGGCAATTGAACCCTTAACATATTTCTCTTGAAGAATCAACGCGGCACAGTGTAAATGACTGGCTCTTCAGTTGACTTCATTCCATCTGGCAGGCTTTAAGGCTTCTACCGACCAGAACTTTGATATTTGCGTCGATCACTTGCTCAAGATGCTTCAATGGGATCGAACCTGGTACCTCCTAATTGTGAAAAAAAACTTCTTAGCCAGTCGGTTGTGTCTGCGTTTATGCACGTTTTCCTCAATTTTATGATTAGATATAATATAAAAGAATAGCTCAAATGGGAAAGCTGAAATAACTAATTCGTTTTAGTCCTTTCACATTTTGGATTAAAATCCTGGTGAGGATGACTTTATTTTCATATCTGGGTTTGATAAAGGTCATTTTAAACGACTATTTTCATCTCTGGGTTTGTACTTAGGTCATTTTAATCAATTGTACCCCTTAACTACAAAAAGGTGGCTTTGTGCCAATTTGCTGTTGAATCAACATTTTAAAATGTATTACTAGATCTCAATATAATCGATATGACAGCTATGTATATCTTTAGAACTGTAATCATTTGCCTTCACTTGAATCGGCCTACTCCTGAAAATATCACTTTAACTAAAGGTTCGATGACCAAACAAATTATTGCTTATAAGAGAGAAATCGTAGTGATAGCATTTTCAATTTCCCTTTTCTCTTCTAATGTTATTGGGAAGGTCTAACACAAAAAGTATTAGATGTCAATACCGATATGAACAACTATGTAGATTCTTAGACACCTTTAATTTGTAGGACAAGCCCTGGATCTTTTTTTAAAATGGGGACACCAGTTTTCATTAATGTTTTATGTAGTGTTTCAAAAATCGGCGAAAGTAAAGAATACGCACACCCGATGATTAGGGTTAGGGTTTTTGTTATGCCGAAAACGGGGTAGTGTACGTATTCTTTACCTCCACCCCAAAATCTGCATATTGGCTATGATAGCTACAGATTAGTTGTTAAATATATAATCAGTTTATAAATTTTATGTAAAGTTGAATGTCAACTTAGTCATTACTTAGCGCATTAATGAAATTACACACGTCAGAGAAAGAAAGAATAGTTTGCATTTTTATCCCAAAACAGCGAAAACCAAAATGAATTTTTGAAAGAAATCAATCGGAAACAATCTGAGATCAATCACAAAATAATATGCCTCATATCAAATATTCTGAGAATATCAATACTCAGATTAGCAAACTGAACAAAATGCTTAGAGGCATTTCATTCGTCTGTACGTTTTGAGTTCGAATTCCACCGAGGTCGACTTTGCCTTTCATCCTTTCGAGGTCGATGAAATAAGTACCATTCAAGCACTGGAGTCGATGTAACCGACTTAGCCCCTTCCCCGAAACTGCTGGCCTTGTGCCAAAATTTGAAACCAATATTAATACTCAGAACTGAAGTATGAACTTCCTTTGGTTGTTTTCATTTTATTTTACAACTAGATTATTGAAGTTATTCATAACATGAATTGACTTTATTGTTCTTTTTTAAAGTTTAAATTTTGAATTTCGAGAACATTGTAAAAGTGGTAAACTAGAACTTTTATCTTTTTTAACAGTTACATTCATAACTATTTATTAAAAGGCTGTAAACACGTGGACGCACGCACACGTACGTACATATAAGCATATCTCCTAACATACATAAACGCGCGCGCACGCACACACACTATATACATTCAT
>JAOPJW010000001.1:120311849-120322591 GCA_027122535.1 Octopus maya | reverse complement strand
GCCCTACTCCTCTACCATTTTTGACGTGGCGGATCCCCCCACTTTTGGAGGTGTCTTCAGCCCTGGTGTTGAGTGCGTTTCTTCTTTCTCCTTTTTTTTTGTTCTTTGGTTTCTTTGATGCAACGTCAACGAATGTCAGTGGGCAAATGACAAGCCTGCCAAATTTCCCTTTATATACTTGCCAGTAGGCTCCAGCAGCTAGCACCAGCTGTTACATGACACTGTCTAAGCTACAACTGACCAATGGAGGGGAAGGGCACATAGTTTTAGCCCGTGCCTTCTCTAAACCTGCCTTCCAACAGTGTCATGTTAGACAGATATAATAAAATAAAAATACTATTTGTCATCAAGTTGGTATATGGAAGACAAAAGGTTCAACATTTAATAATTATTACATTTCTTATATCCCATGTTTAAATCAAATAGCACATAAATATTCAGCTCTTAGCTACAACATTCAAGTACAAAAATGATAATATACATTTAAAACAAAGCAAACCATGCAACCAAAAAGATTACATTTGAGAAAAAGTAAAGCTTCAGCAATGTGATCTTTATATCTACAAGTTTTTCTGTTTTAAAAGAAAACATGTTTGCTATTCAATCTCAGTTAAGAATAAGAAAATTGTAATAAATAACAAAGAACATTTAGAGCAAAGAAAGGTGTAAAGTGTAAAATATAAGCTTCTATATTGGAACATAGCATAAAAAACCCAAAAAACTCTCAAAATGAAAAATTAATGAATTTTAACCCTTGAGCATTCAGATTATTCTGTTGACTATAATGTTTATTTACTCATATTGTTTTGAATTAATCTTGTAACTTTGAGGTTTCAATGAGATTTAGAATGACATTGTAGGGTAGGTGTGAAAGACCAGATCTGGTCATTTTGAAAATAAAACAAAGAATATATGGGCCTGATATGGCTTGCTTAAATGCTGAAGGGTCAAACCATCATGATGAATTGAAAATAAATATCATTACAACACTGAACCATCATTTTCTAATAAAAAAGTTTTTTTAAATAAAAAAATTCATATACCTGGTGTCGTGACAAAACTTCTATTTTTTGATTGTTGCGATGTATCTGATACAGAGCAAGTATCAATTTGGATGTATGGATGTAAAAACTTAAAGCAACAGTATTTGGTACAGCTGGGTGAAATACTTGCTAAATGGTAAAAACAAAATTAAAAAGGTCAAATTATTTCACACTCCAATAAACTATTGGATTGATAATAGTGATGAAACATTATAACGCATGGCTTCTGTTCTGTTTAGCATTCTGAGAATGCTAAACAGAGTGTATGTTTCCTTAGGCCATCTAAGAATATTATTTAGGTGCAAAAGATATCAAAAGTAATTTAAATTTCAGTTTCTTTTAATTTGATGTAATCTAAAGTTACTCATTAGTTATTTGCAATGCATTCCATACAGTGAGACTATTTTATATGCATGTTTCCTTGTGATTCTTGCTTAATATTAGTAGCATTACACATTTGAAGATGATGCCAAACTAGAATATTGTGGATGAAAACTAATAGAATATTTTTATAGAAATTAGAAAGCATTTTCAAGAAATATTAAATAAAGTTTATTACTAAATTTAATATTAAATTAATAATAAACAATAATTGATAATTAAATAATTATTTAGATAATCATTAGGAACACATTTCTTTGTAATTACTTAATGAATCAATAACATTAGAATACAATTTCCTCTTTCACTGAAAAAGAATATTTTCAGTATCCTAGCTTATTTCACTTTAAGCTTTTTATAAAATTTATTCCAAGTGTCATAACTTAACATCAAAATCAACTGACTTGAGTTAAAACATTAAAACAATTTATAAATGGATGAAATATATTAAGAAATAAATCAAAACTTTTACATCTTAATTCAAATTTATGTTGTTTAAATCCAGAGGAGTCCATATGGAGGAGATTAGGAGTCATGAAAATCCAGTCTTTTTTGTCAAGAATAATGTATCTAGAACTACATTATTCAATGAGGCTTGTTTATAAGAGTGGCCTAATTTAGGGAAGATTCTCATGTTTTTTTTCCTAACAAACAAGCAACCAAGTAGAGGTTTTCTAATTATAAGATGTTGAGCAATATAACAATGTTTATTAAAATTATTAGCTCAAAAGAAAAGAGATATTTTCAAGTAGCAAGTAAACTTCATATAGTAGAAACAATAGTTTGCTGGTTGACAATTTATTAAATTGTTCAAACAGCTATCCCAAGATTACTTTCAATTAAAATTTTGTCATAGCTTTGTTTAAAGATGAAATCCTTATCTGTATCAGCTGATAGATTTTTTCTGGAATTATAATCTCAGCCATTTAAATCATATTAAACTCAATAATGCATTATATTTAAATATTCATCAAACAAATTATTTTCTAATTGATGCATGTATTAAATAAAACCTCAAAACTGATTTCCAGATTTCTTAACTAAAGTCTCAAATAATTACTTTCTTTTAGAGATTAAACAAAAGTAGCAAAACAAAGAACTATCAGAAAATGCTTATTAAAAGCTTGAAATAGTCCTGAAGATATAAATGAATATTAACAGTCCAGATAATAAAACACAATTCCTTAAGAAGTAAATCAATCTAAACCAAATCTTACCATATTTTGATTATTTAACAATTCTTCAACAGATTTACGACGAGGAAATGTCAAACAAGTCCTTCCTTTTTTAATACTTTCCATGACTTCATCAATAAACTGAAAATTCAGAATAACAAAAAGGGAGTTCAGTATTTTACATTTTAAGACTTTTTTTTTTTCAGTTCAATTTCTCTTATTTTTAATATATTTACTTTCTACTTCTCTTGTTTGTTTATCTTTTTTAAGAAGACAAGGACAGGGGTGGTGTGCCATTCACTTATGATCTTTCATAATATGTGTAGGTTTTAAATTAGACTGTATATACATTTATTTACAGGCACTAATATGCATATATTAAAAAATCCATATATATACAGGATGGCCCAAAAGTAGGTTTACAGTTATCCAACTATATTTTTTGCATTCATATATTAACAGTTCAGATCTTAATTACAAATAATATGAAACCATTATTCTATGCTAATTTAATTAATTGTAAGATAGAAATTTAAATGTAATAAAATGCTTTAAAAGAAATTTAAAGTGCCTACGTGATAACTGTAAACCTACTTTTGGGCCACCCTGTATATATACAATATTTACAGATGCAATGTAATACATTTATGGAGGTGAAAGACGTACATATATCTATATATAACAAAGCATGGCTGAGTGGTAAGAAGTTTGCTTCCCAACCACCTAGTTCCAGGTCCAATTCCATTGCATGGCACCTTGGACAACTATCTTCAGCTATAGCCCCAGACCAACCCAAAGCTTTGTGGTGGATTTGGTAGACAGAAACTGCAAGAATTTGATGTATGTCAGTCTCCTTGCCTTGATATAGTGTGATAGCTCCAATGGGGAAATATTACCATACTTGAAAACAAGTGAGGATTAGTGAAAGGAAGAGCATCAGGCCATAGAAAATCCAACTCAACAAAATTCCACTTGACCCATGCAAGCATGAAAAAGTGGATGTAAAAACAATGATGACTACAAATACCAATATAATAAAAATTTCAATAAATCTAAATTTGTTTCAATCTCCAGTCATATTGAAACATTAAAAAAAATCTCACTATAATAAAATTCATTACAACAAATATTTCAGTTCAAGCAGCCAAAATAATTTTTGAGACAAGAATCCTTTAAAGATAACTGTACAAACAATATTGATCAGAGAACAATGTAATAATCAGCTTTCTGAAATCAGTCTTCACCAATTCTTTTTGTGTCTTCCTCTTTCACAGTGTCTAAATGAACTTAGATCATTTGCCACTTTTTACCTGTCATCCTTCATACACAGCACATGTTCATACCAGCTCAATCTTCTCTTGAGCATGCATTTCATTCCCCTTGTGTGTGTGTGTCTGTATGCATGTGCTAAATTGCATGCAAGTGAGGATTTACATATGCTAATGTTTTATGTGTGTGTGGCACAGTACTTGGTACATTTGAAAATTTGAACTCATCGGCAAATTTTTGTTTATCAGTTGTTAAGTAACCCTACTGCTCTGTGCAAGATTGTCACATCACAAATCTGGTCTGTGCATGAGTGTGACATGGTAGTTGCTGATCAAATGTTGAGAGACACTTAACTGATTTAGTGCATGTGATGTTATGCTTTTTTCTGATTCAACAGGAGCCCATATGCACACGCATACATACATACACACACACACACATGCACGCACACACACACACACACGCATACACACACAGAGTCACACTTAAGTTGATGAAGTTATATGTGTACATCACTATGTGCTGTATCTATGTAGTGCAGTAGTCAAGCCAAAGTTACTCCACTTTTATATTTGACATCTTACCAAAAGTATTTAGAATTTTTGCTACATTTTGGAAGACAAAAAAAAGGGAAGGGCTGAAGAAAGGAAGATTTTGATCTCACATTAGTAATTTGAACAACTATCTAGAAGATCCTACTTCAACATATTTCCCCCTCTAGCTAAGCTCTTTTTTTCTAATTTATCTGAATACAGGTACAGCACTATTTATCCATTTTAGTTGACATAAGTTTTCATAAGATCGGGGCTTAAAGTGTTAATCTAAAAAGTGAAAGAAACTTAATTTTAAATTACCAAAGTAACTTCTCTGACAGACTTAAAAGCATAATTTTCTTTTAAAGATATGCAATATGCTGCAGATTTTAGATGGTTGTATGCATCTTGAATCTGAAAATAAAAATATCAGCAAGTTACTATTAAACTACATCTTAACAAATAGTGTTTGAATATCATTCAACTTTTTCAAAGAAAGAAAAAAAATCAAAATATGATAATGTTTATTTCCAAGATTGAGTGTTACTACCTATAAATATTTGCAATATTTTCTTCAGGTTTTAGTTAAAGGAAGAATCTCAATGTTCATCATCAGAATGTTGGTTGATGCCTATAGGGAAAATGTGAACAAAGACTGAGTCCTAAAGTATTGCAGCACTCATGATAAAGATTTGAGTAAGGTGTGTAGTATGGATAATTTGAGAACAGGCAGATTAATCAGGTAAGCATGGTTGGGATAGTGCATGCTTACTTTTGGCTTAGAGAAATAGGAACTGTTCTAGTAATGGCAGAAGAGACAGAGAATATATAGTGTTTGTGTGCAATTGGTTAGAGTGCGTGAGTGAATTACACAATCAGTTGAATGGGGCATTTTTTTTTAAGCAGTTTAAAAGTTAATTGCATGAGTAGTAGCTGTTCTATCTCTGATAAGTAAGGCAGCGAGCTGGCAGAAACATTAGTACACTGGGCGAAATGCTTAGCGGTATTTCGTCTGCCGTTATGTTCTGAGTTCAAATTCCGCCAAGGTCGACTTTGCCTTTCATCCTTTTGGGGTCGATAAACAAAGTACCAATTACGCACTGGGGTTGATGTAATCAACTTAATCCCTTTGCCTGTCTTTGTTTGTCCCTTCTATGTTTAGCCTCTTGTGGGCAATAAAGAAATAAGATAAGTGTGTAACATGCTAGTGTGAGATACATTTAGACTTTGTATTGGATCAGCAGATATTCAAAGTTGAAATAGTTTCTGCTCTGAAAAGATCACCTAGTCATTGTGATGCAGTTTTGGTTTTGTAATACATAAGTGAACTACATCAGTGATCGCTAAACTTTTTTTTACAGACTTTCTTTCCTTTTAAAATTTTTAAAAAAGAAAGAATTATAAACACTATCAGAAATCTCAGAACTTTTAGCAACCCTGAATTCATTGTTAATATTATTACAAAAGAACTACTTTTTAATGTTATTTAAAAAAAGAAAAAAGGTTTTTGACTTGAATAAAAGGTAATAATGAAAATTTTGCAAAATGCAAATAAGAAAAGTTAATTGAAGAGCTGAGTGAATTCTGAAGTGAAAATATAGTTTGTAAAATATATAAACATAAAACAAATGATGAATTAAAATAAATAGTTTGACAGTCATTTTCTTTCTCATTCTACTTGAAAGATTTTATAAAACAGTTAATTTACTAAGTTGTATAACTTAATGAATGAGCAATTAAAGAGCAAATAAAGACTTACTTGCTGTAATTTCCAAGGTAAACTCTGATGTATTGAAGTCTTGAATAAACTATGATGGTTTCCTTGTTTATGTTTGAAGTTTATATCCTGGTTAGGTTATTAAAAAGAATTAAAAAGAAAATTTAACAAAACTGATTTAGAAAATTCTTTTTAATGATATAAATATATTATTTTATTACATCATTATTTTAATGACACCTGGAAAAAATCATTGACTGCTCACAATTGGACATAATTCATCTGTAAACATGGACAATGCAAGAGAACTATCGAGAGTGTAAAAGCTACATTTATAATAACCTAATGCTACCTAACATTACAGAAATCTCCACAACTAAATTCTTGCCCCTTACCTAAAGGATGTCTTTCAAGTTTCTTGAATACTCCTAATTTTCTCTAGTCCACCTTAATAAATTACACAATAAGCCACTCTTCTTTATTTCACACTTGATTTTTACACCCACAACAAAACTATTGCCAAAACTTCCCGTCCATAGCCTTCTCTCACCATCACATCAAGCACATAAGTGCCAAGTGAATTTGATGTTACTAAAAGTTCAACAAGATTTAGCAGTATCATAGCCATTAGCATGAAACTGTGTACATCTGAGGTCTTCAATTCGTCTATGCATTAATATACATAAAGATAGAAGAGAAAAGACAGATTTGAAGATCTGCTGAAAACATGTACATCTCAATTGTTTAACCCAATATCAATTTTGATTGAGTTAACCTATGATCATAAGTATTACATCCCTAACCATCCCATTTTTTGTATATCAGAGATTACATTGTCCAATGTATACTTCTTATTCAAGAGGATACAACTTGAGAGAGATTTAGGTGATATTTCTAGCAAATCAAGCTTCCTTGTAACAGCTCTCCTATTAATTTGTGTCTGTTACATCCCCAGGAATGCAATTTCTCAATCTTCAGTAAATGTCCCATTGAGCTCAGATCTAATAACTTTAATAGAGAACTAATCTTTGAAAAAGCAGCTTCCATAAAAACTTTCAATTTTTTTCAGTGATTTCCACATATACCAGTTGCACAAAAGCAGGCTTACAAAAGACTAAGTTTCTTATCTTACATTACAGAGCTCTTGTAAGAACTTTGGAAAAACAAAATAGTGGTTGTGACATAACAAAAGACTTCAATTGCATCTCACAGGGCTATAAAAGGTAAAATATGATCTTTATTTTTCATGAATGCAAAAATGAAAGCAAAGTTATGCACATGAAACAGAAATATTTATTTAGATCTTGAGAACTTTAAACAATTTTGTGAATCAAAATTGAAATAATCTTTTTTTTTTCTGTTGCAACTTTAAGACAATGATAAAGAATATACTTACCGCTTCAGTTATGTTATCACCAAATAATGTCAAGACACATTTAATGTGAGCAGTTCCACTGTTTTAAAAAACAATAATATTGTTACTTTACTGGTATATATATATATATATATATACATACATTAAAATATAACATAAAACATGAAGTATAGAAGTTAGAGAAAAATTATAATAGTGCAAAGGTACATACAAATGTGTCTCTCTCTTTCACATTCTCTTCCTCATTTAACATGCCGGTGGCATGTAAAAAGCACCCACTACATTCTCAGAGTGGTTGGTTTTAGGAAGGGCATCCAGCTGTAGAAATCTTCATTTACAGCCATAATGTGATGTCAAAACAAGCATACGTGCACACACATGCACATATATACAATGAGCTACTTTCAGTTTCTATCAACCAAATCCACTCACAAGGCTTTGGTTGGCCCAAGGTTATAATAGAAGACACTTGCCTAAGGTGCTATACAAAGGGACTGAACCAAAAATCCATGTGGTTGGGAAGCAAGCTTCTCAACCACACAAGCATAGCTACACAAGAATATATATACTGTATTTACTAATGTATAAGTTGCACTATTTCATACTTGATTTTAACTCACAAAACCTGGGGTGCAGCTTATATAGAGGACAAAGCTAAAACTATGAAAGAAAAAAAATTTGTACCAAGCTTTAACACTAAAGCTTACACACAAATAAACATGGCACGTGTGGGTCATCTTCATTGTTTCAATGTTTATTTTTCCATGCTTGGAAAAATTGGAACCTGATGCACCGGGTTCCAGTTTGATTTGGCATGGTTTGTATGGTTGGATGCTTTTCCTAATGCCAACCACTCCTAGAGTGTAGTGGGTGCTTCTTACGTACCACCAGAATGGGTGCCATTGACATGACACTGGCATTGGCCACAACTACAATATCACTTCACTTGACTGGTCTTCATAAGCACGGTGTATTGCCAAATGTCTCCGTCACCTGTCACTGCCTCCATGAGACTGAAGGCTCAAACAATGCTTTTCACATGCTACCCGCAGGAGTGACAGTCAGAAGCACTGACATTGGCCACAACTATGATTTCACTTGGCTTGACAGGTTTTCTCAAGCACAGCATATTGCCCAACGTTTGAAGGGTGCTTTTTATGTGCCAGTTATGTGACACTGGCATCAGCCATAACTACTATCTCACTTGGCTTAATGAGCCTTCTGAAGCATGACATATCTCTAAAGGTTTTGGTCGTTTGTCATTGTTGTTGAATAAATAAGGATGTAAGATTAACTTATAAGCAAGCATTTTTAGTAAACATACATTTTTACCCTTGTTATGAAAAGTAGATACTATGGTCAAAACATGATTTTTTTCTGCCTGAAGTTGTAAAAAATGCTGAAACTAGTCAGGCCAATCCTTTTTATAGGTCACAGAGAGAAAAACGTGATTTAACCACAGTATTTAGTTTTTGCAGCAAGGCTAAAAAACGTGTCTACAGCAAAATACATAAGTTTAAATTTACATTAAATTTACATCTTTATCGTAATGCTGTGAAGTGCTTCTGTTAAACAAGTAATTTGTGTTAACAACATTTGCAGTGTTATGCAAATTAGAGCAGACAAATTCAATTCAATCTGAGTTTGTGTGTGTATATTACAAATAGCTTTCTGCTACTATTTTCCTTGTGGAGAACTAAATTGAATAAAATTAGTCCTAATTTGCACAACAATACAAGTGTTGTCAAGTTGTCAACATAAATTAATTAGCTAAATTAAAAAGCTCTTCACAGAACTGGGATAGAGATATAATTCAAAACATCTTTAGCAATGATATGAGAAGTAGATACACTAGTTAAATCATGCTTTTCTCTTTGTGGTTAGTTTCAGCATTTCTTACCACTTTATCAAAGAGAAAAATATTACAGTAACTAATTTTCAATCACAGTACCTAATCTTCATAGCAAGGCTAAAGCCATCATCATCATCATCATCTAACATCCATTTTCCATGCTGACATGGATTCAATGGTTTGACAAGAGCTGGCCAGCTGATGAGTTGCCTAGGCTCCAAGTCTGTTTTGGCATGGCTTCTATAGCTGGATGCCCTTCTTAATGCTAACCACTTTACAGAGTGTTTTGAGTGCTTTTAAGTGGAACAAACACAGGTGCTTTTTATGACACCAGCACCCACAAGCACACAAAATTAGGATTGCTCAGCTGAAGAGGAGGTGTTGGGGACATGCCTGTATGCAGGGACATCAGCAATTTCATTTGGCTTAATGTATCTTCTAAAGCACAGCAAATCACCTGAAGTCTTGGTCCCTTGTCATTGCCTTCGTGAAACCCAACATCTGAAGATCTTTTTTCACCACTTTGTCTACCTGGGTTTACCCTTTCCACATCTTCTCTCCACATAATCATAAACACATACAATGTGCTTCTTTCAGTTTCTGCTTACCAAATCCACTCACAACGTGTTGGTTGGCCCAGGTCTATTGTAAAAGACACCTACTCAGTTTTCTACACAGTGGGACTGAACCCAAAACTATGTGGTTAGGAAGCAAACTTTTTAACCACACATCCACATGTGTGTGTATATGTATGTATGTACATGTTCATATTTACACATCCATATTCAAATATATCCATACATTCATATATGCACTGTAAGTATATAATTGCATATTTTCTACATTTAAAACAAAGGTTAACAATAATGAAAACAACTTAAGTGAAAAAGGAGTAACAGTAACTGAGTGATTAGTATAGTAGAACACTGGCTAAGCTGATGATATTCATAATATATATTAGCATGTGGTACATCTAGGCTGTGGACACTAAGCCCCACAATTTTATCCCACTAAGCTATTAATTGTTACAATGGGTGATGACAAATTATCATTTCAGCAGGGAGAATATTCTCTCAGGTTGGACATAGTGGCAGGTAAACAGAAATCACTAAGTGTATACTCCTCCATCAAACCCTAATATTGGCAAGATTATGATCAAGAAATATCTAATTGCATCAATAGTATAAAATGACAGATAAATTACATTAGAATTTTATTTTATTGAAAATTAAGTGTATTTGCTTACTTTGGGCCAGACAGTAATATCTTCTGTGGTTTGATATGGCAAACAGTTGAGTCATCTGAAAACAAAAAAAAAAAAATACAAACATTACACACCATAACAATCCTTATATATATAAAACAGCGGATGTCTGTGTGTGTAAAAGTTTATACCG
>JAOPJW010000001.1:119128353-119138632 GCA_027122535.1 Octopus maya | reverse complement strand
AAAAATATCACAGAAACTGTTACTCAAGATTTCACGTTCTCATTCGTCGGAGAGTTTTGTTTAGAATGGAACAAAAATAAGGTTATAAGCAAAAATATACAATTACTTTGATAGATACACATTTGAAAATGTTTTTGCTTCATTGGTCTTTTCAGCTAACGGTTTTTTCAATAATTCGGCATGGATGTTTCCGGACCCATGTTAAGAAAGGTGGTGGGATAGAGCACAAGACAAATAACCTTACTTTTAGTATTCCACTTAGTACAGAAATAAGATGCCCGACGCCCAGATGTGTACAGGTAGGCCTAATATATCCCAAATGTATTATCTTGAGTGTCTGCTAGGTTGAGTCACCCCGTTATTGCAATATTTGTTATGAGTGTTGTTCTTTGCTGATTATCAAAGCCTTTGCTTCCTCCACATATTTTCATTCAGTAAGACGTTCCTTTGTCATATACTGTAGTTATAATTCTCTGAAGATTATCACTGTTGAATCCTAGTAAGGCAGTGTCGTCTTTATATCGACTGCAACTGATGCTTATGCGTCATATTGACATTCCCGGCTCGTCTTCTTTTCCAAAGATCTTAGTGTGTACATTGTGAAGGCACGTGGTTTAGTAACTAGGCTATTTGTTTCGCGATCGTAAGGACGTGAGTTCAATTCGTGTCACACTCCATATCACGCTGAATGTCCCTGAGAACTAAGTAAAGGGTACACGTGTCCGTGGAGTGCTCGGCCATTTGCACGTTAATTTCACGAGCAAGCTGTTCCGTTGACCGGATCAACTGGAGCCTTTGTCGTCGTAACCGACGAAGTACCAGTTAAAAGTGTATACATTAAATACACTACAGGATAGTATAGTTAGATACATTAGAATATAGCACACGACTATTTGTGACTTGGTTAATTTTAAATTCTGGGGGTTTTCCCCGTTCAATTCTTACCACATCTGTTTAATCTCATGTATATTTTTTCCCATAATTTAAAGTATTCGAAATTCTGACAGACATTCGATCATCCCTTCATGTCAAATGCCTTCGTTTGCTTTATAATTCATTTGTGAACATTCTGATTTATGTCCACGGCGCTTTCACATATGGTTCATTGGTTAAATATTCTTTCACAAATTCTCAATCTTCGTCTGAATCCACTTTGCAGTTGACTTACATATTTTTGATGTAATTCTTTGGTGGCTGATATTTTTAGTTAGTAATTCAGTCACATGACTCATTTAGCTTACGCTTCTAAAGTGTGCAGTTTTGTGCTTTTAGTCTCTTTGGTAATAGAACAAAGATAGATTGTTTCATCTCGGTTAGTTATGTGTCTGCTGTCATATATTACATTACATAAGTCTGTTATTAAATCTAGGTTGTGGTTATCTAATGCCTTTAATGTTTCATGCTGCTGTTTCATTTACTCCAGTTATCTCGCCATCTTTCATTACTTCATTGCCTTTTCTAAATTTTCTTTCAAGATTTTGTTTCCATTAACAGCTTCGAAAATTAGGCAAGTCTGTTCTCCTCCTCATCGTACAGTTTCTTTTATGTAGTCAACCCATCTAGATGCAATCTGCTGCTCATGGATAAACACTATGTTTCCATTTTTCTCTTTAATGTTACCACTATGTCTACTCAGGCATTTGCTGTTTGTGATTCTTTCGATTTATGTTGGTTATTAAGTTTTTCAATTTCTGGACATTGATCATCCAGCCATTTCGCTTTTGCTTTTCTGCATCCAGAACAGATTTATTTAGAGTATTCTATCAATCTTAATCTTTAGTCTTTTATCTTTCTTTCAATCATTTTTGGTAGAATTTCAGCAATTATTCATTGCTCTTCTTTTCTCCTCCTCCCCTCTTTCAGGTAATGTCTTCTATAGCAATGTTTTATGCAAATTTTAATTGTTTTCCATTTTTCTTTTATTTTTTCTTTATTAAATGCTTTTATATTTTCTTCATTATATAAAGTTTTGTATTCCAACATTATGTGTCTCCAATACTCTGCCTGTTTTAACTAGTTTAAGCGTAATTATTCTCAACCTTTTGAGCTATTTAAATTTCCTTAGATTTTAATTTATAATTTAATTACCCTTAGATTTAATTTATGATTTAATTACCCTTAGAATAGATGTCTGCCGCAGGACATGTTTTTAAAAGTTTCACCGTTTCTAAAATGTTGCTTTATTACACGGGTCGAGTGACCAACCACAATGCTCAGGATAACTTGGGATCTCGGAACGAAACCTATCTTTACCCATGCTTTCTATTATTCATTATCACAGACTCGTTATATATTGTAGTAAGAACTTTGCCTCCTAACCACATGGCCCTGGGTTCAATCCCACTGCGTGGAATCTTGGGCAAGTGTCTTCTATTATAGCCTCGGGCCGACCAAAGCTTTGTGTGTGGATTTGGTAGATAGAAACTGAAAGAAGCTCGTTGGATATATATATATGTGTGTGTGTGTGTGTGTGTCTGTGTGTGTGTCTGTGTGTCTGTGTATTTGCGTGTATGTGTGTGCATGTGTGTGTGTGTGTGTGCGTGTGTGTGTGTGTTTATATGCATATACATGTATGTACATAAGTGTGTGCGTGCCTGTGTTTGTCCCCTTCCATCGCTTGACAACCGTTGTTGGTATGTTTATGTCCCGTAACTTAGCGGTTCAGCAAAAGAGGCCTATAGATAAAGTACTAGGGAAAAAAAAAATTAAACATAGCCGCAGTCTGATGGCTGAAGCGAACGGAAGATAACTGTGCGTGTGTTCATCATTATTGGAGTAATGACCCTCCCGAAATATCACAAAATTCGTTCAACACTCGATTTTACATCATGAATCTTGCAAACCAAATACAAAATCTAAAGATGAATGTATGTATTTTATTTTATGAAGACAAAAAAAAATCGTTTCCTTCCGTCCATTTACTTCGTATTTGACACTACGGAAACAAGTGGTCTCGTGCTGGAGTTAGTTCACTGGTTTGCCGTGTTGTGTGTAACAAATTGATTGAACCCATGAAATCTCAAAGTAATTATTAAAAACACGGTTTTTTGTCCATTAAATAACACTCGAATGAGCAAATGAATTTACCTTTACTTAGGAGGTAATGAGAATGAGAAAATGAGCAACACGTGACACTGTAAGCAGCACGGGAAAATATTTTTCCAGGTGTGACGTCAATTTTCCGACAGAAAATATTTGTTTTTCTACAAAATTATTTCATCGTCCTAGTAATTGGCAACCAAATATATTCTACACTATTGCGTGTGGAAAGGAATATTGTTAACTCATTCTTGGAATATTTTCCTATATAGATATTTCAATGAATGCGTCGTATCGTTCTTCCAGAGTACTTGTTATTTGTGATCATTTTCTATAATGGCATGTTTGCTCATGAGCGAATCTGTGATGTGAAACAGAAGCGCAGTAAATAGCAATCGAATACGTGGAAAATATTAAATTATTTGATGCAACCAATGAAGATGCTTGCTTCAAATTTAAAACTGACTTCATTAAGGCAATGTATTAAAATATCTCTGCCTTCTTATGATTATAACAATGCTATACGAGTTCTAAGACTACTTATTGCAAAAGTAAACATAGATAGTTGCAGACTACAGGTTTCAATTAAATGTCATCTGTAGGGATAACTAAATGCCTAGCATCTGATTCCATGTTCGTAGTGCCTATTGAAGTAAAAATTCTCCTTTAGAGACATATAGAATTTTAACGGTTTCTTCTCAAAGGCCTATACAAGGTTACTTTAGAAACTGTCACTTGTAAATATAAAGCTACATAGTAATTTCATATTTATATCTTTGTGAGAAAGCATTGATAAGGGAATGATATGTACAACAGAGTAAACGATTACCCGAGAAAGTCATTTCTAAAGATCTGACGTAAATTTTCTCAGGAAAATATATTCTGTTACAATGTTATATTTAGATTTTATATTTTGTAAGTGTAATTATCTCTCTATCAACGGATCAAAGGTCTGCTGAATCAAATCTCACCGGGAACAATCACAGCAGCAACAAAGATTCGATTCTAGCAGACTTTGTTTTTCACATTATATGAGAATTAATCATTCATATAACCAATCTTTCTTTCTTTCTTTCTTTCTTTCTTTCTTTTTTTCCTCCCCCTCATTCTCTCTTATGTAGTATTCATTATATATTTCACAGCCAGAAATTAATTTTAGCTCATTTATACATTAGGTGTAATCTTAATTTAAAAAAATGTTATTAATTAACGTCAGCTGATATCATTTTCATTAAAAAACAAAACTGATTTCAGATAATCTCCAATCATGTGGATAATTACTGTATATAGGTTTAAAGGGTTCTAGATAATTTGACTCATGGTAATTTCACTCCCGGTATTTTGGCTCCGGTAATTTGGGGCCCTGGTACTTTCACTGCTTGTCAATTCCATTCCCGCTAATTTCACTCCTAATATTAGAAAAATAAATAAATAAAACTTTGAAAGTCATTGTTATTATTGTTGTTGTTGTTGTTGATGATGATTTATAGGGTAATTCAGCTAACTGAAAGTATCCTTTCAATCATCCATTCGAGTGTTTTATTTAAAGAGTTTACAGGTTTACCTGTCTCCCATCCCTCAATCGTTGCTGTTGTGGAAGGATTCCGACCATCCCCATATGATTATAAGTGAACTGTCACACTTGCCATAAATAAAGAACTGTCGAGCCGTGTCACCTCGTGCAACAGTAAACCTCGTGCGTTCGTATAAATACTTATTTAAATTATTTATTCAACTTACGAGAATATAAAAGTTACTTAAGGAAATATAGATACAACTTGTCTCATATTTTTAACAGTTTCCACCGAAGGAAGAATCTTGTGGATGACATGAAATACATATATGAAGTATAGAAACAAAATGCCGATGGATCTAAGACTTACTAGAAATGTGAAATTAAGTTCTGTAAAGTTCGAATCCATACCATAACACATGATGAAGATGATACCATAATTAAGCACATTGACGAACATCCTCATAGTTTGTGTGCTTCAAAACCCAAACTTCGCAAAACTTTAGCGAATCTAGGGGTACAAGCAGCTGCTTCCCAGAAATCTTCTCGTTCATTAATTGAGACTGCTTGTGAAACTTGTGAAAAGCTTGATGAAAATGACATGGCTTACATGCTCTCCTCTTCGAGTGTAAGTCGCAATATTAGGACTAACGTCAAGCAAATGTAAGTGCTTCTCCACTCTCTCAGAATCGATTTGGTTATGAGATACTCGATGAATACAAGTTCCCTGATAGTGGCGAACTTTTCTTGCAGTTTGATAGTCGTGAAACTGATGTAGACAGACTACTTGTGTTTGCAACTGAGAAAGGGCTTGATGAATTAGTGAATGTAAAACATGGGGCAAGCGACGGAACTCTTAAGTGCTCCCTAATTATATTTTATCAGTTGTGCATGCTTCATATTCAACTGGCTTTACAATTAATAAGCTAAATGATGGATTTTAAAAAAGCTCACATTAATAGCATTTTATCTGTGTTTCCTAATGCTGGCTTTTACATCTATCTCAAAATGTGTACAGAAAAGTATGTGAATTTGGCTTTAAAGGAAGATACCATCATGATAATGAGTTTAGCATTAAAATCAGATGTTTTTCAACGCTGGCTTTTCTTCCATTCGATGATGTGATTGACGGATTCGAAGATCTTGCAAATGACGACGATCTTCTGGAAGACCTTGTGTCCTACTTTGAATTATCGTACATAGGATGTGTGTGCGGTAGAGGAATTAGATAACGAAGAACGTTTCGTTTCTTTCCCATTGATAGTTGAAATGTCCGCTTCAGAACAGAATCGGATATACCTCGCGCTAATAACCATTTAGATAGATATCACAACGCACTACAATGTTCTTACATTTGCACACATCCGAATATATGGAGAATAATTGCTGCATCGACAAAGGAAGAACACTTGGCTCAACTTAGAAAGGTTGAATTTGAATAAGTTGAGATCTGCGAGACGGAAAATAAGTATGAAGATATAAACAAACAGGTGCAGAAGATTATAGAGCAATATAGTCCTGAAAATAAGATGGCTGAGCAATAAATAGCTAATAACCTTCAACATTATTGAAGATTTTACTAATATTTTTGTTTACTGTACTTTTATTATATCTTTATTCAGCGTTTTATTTTTTTTCTAATATTGCGAGTGAAATTACCAGAAGGGAAATTGACTGGCAGTCAAATTACCGGAGTCAAAATACCGGGAGTGAAATTATCAGAAGACAAATTACCGGTTACCATTTACAAGGTTTTGAAAAATCTCAAATAGTTGATTACAAGATGAGATATTTTGATTTCGAAAATATGGCTATATTTTTGGGCGTATTCAATAATTTTAAACTTCTAGCCAAAAAAAAAAAAAAAGAAGAAAAAAGAACAATTTGTATCTAGTAGCAATGCTACTTTGCAACTGCAAGAAATATATTTAACTCTTTAAAAGCCCAATTCGATGAACTCATAAATAACTCTGTGCATTAGAGAGTATTGCAAACTGCGTAAGAAAACGCTCTCTAATTACCGAGTAGTTTGCTGGAGAAAGTGTCAAATGCAAGAGAAAATTTTAACTAATAAGAGGTAACATTGAAGCAGTACCAGTACAAGTCGCAGAACAAGAATTTCAATCATCTCGTAATCTTCTTGTTTAGATCCATATATTGGTTCTTAGTGCGATAACTGCTACACAATTACAAATTTCCAGTTACACTTTTCAAGTATAGACATCTAGCCCGAAGCAAATAGATTTTTAAAAGGATTGATGTTATCGTTATCATCCAATAGTTCCCTCCTTCCACTGTTTATCAACTCACAAGCAGAACCTTACACTTTCACAGACAGAAATTATTTATAGGTAATCTACAGTTTAAATAAAGATCTAAATTACAAGCATTGTCATTAATTAACTTCAATTGATATTATCGGCATTACATAACCAAATTAATTGTAGATAATCTCTAATTTCTAATTTCATTAGAAAGTAAATGTACGCACCAGATCATTGGCATTTAATGAAATAGTAAAGTAAATGCGAGCACGGACACATATACACAAATACACACTCTCAAGTAGGTGCACACGAACACGTATACATGCCTCCATCCCTACACACATCAACGAGAAACTAACATAGTTATCTGCGAAAACATATCAACTCACTAAGTCAATTTGGGATATCTAAGGAAGTGTTTGTTTTGCCTTTGCTTTCAACTTCAATAAAGTTTTGTTAAAGTTGAATGAATCTTACAAGGCATAGTTGAGCAGCAGACGTCGTCACATTCATTAAGTTTTTAATTACAGAATATTAGATATTTTGATGCCAAACATCAGTATATCTAATTAATATATTAAATGTAAAATAGAAATATATAAGCAATGAGGAAATAGTTTATTTCGTGAGAGCACCAGGTTATTGAGCGATGATGATGGTGGTGGTGATGATTATGATGATGATGATGGTGGTGGGGGTGGGGGTGGTTGTGACGATGACGATGGTGATGACGATAATGATGATTTTAGTGATAGCAAATAGTAATTAATACAACATTATATAATAATAATACGAGAATTGGGGTGAAACATTCTGAACAAAACATCCCAGAGTAGACGTCTTGAAAAAACAGAAAGCAGAAGGCTTATCAAAATATAATTTTCAACCGTATGTACCACGAATAATATGAATATCAATATGAAAATAATATCAGGTCTTACAAATTTTCTCACGCTTTCCATTGTACTTCAAAAGTAGCTCGGTTGGACAAATCACACATTCAGCGGCAGATATTGCCGCATCAGTAACACTGTTCGTATAGGAAACTATTTGCACAACACACACGTGTAATTTTTACAATCACTACTCATTACATACTACACACACGCAGTACTTATATGAATTCATCAACATATCATATAACACACTCTACACAAGCCTTATTCGATATATTCAGAAATTGGCGCTATAATAAAACTTGAACACTAGATATATTATAAAACGTGTCGTTTAACAATAGAGGACATTCAAAAATATGATATTTTGAAAGAATCCTTAAACTCTCTGGTAGAACACCTAGTTTTGTTCTTTCTAGTGTTCTGACTTCAAATCCTTTTGTTTCCATGATCGATAAATGAGATACCCACCGAATACTGGTGTCGCTTTTTCTCTCCTTCTATTTTCGTTTAGTTCATACCTGAAATTTAAAGGACTAATCTTGTTACGGTCATATAGCCTGAGAGATGGTTTCAAGTGTGCGAGTGTTTGTTGAAAATCTTTTAAACGTTTATTTCACGAGTGGAAATACAGTTGGTCAGATTTAATACATATCAGTGAGACAACACAGACTCCATCAGTGCAAATCACAAGGCGCATACACTCCCTACATGACTGTTTAAACTTGTTTAATGTTAATTACGGAATCCTCCTCCTTGAATTAAGTAGGCAGAGTAAGTTTTTATTAGGTTTCAATTCATATCTACTACGGAATCATCCATCCGAGAAAACAATGAATATAGAGGATTATTATTAGTCAATTTAAACAATAATTTTTTTCATATTAATTAATTTAAATAGAAGAGTTGTATTGAATATGCAATTGTTTATATATTTTTTGTTGCAGTTATACACAGGGGAAGACTTACATATTTAATTATATGCATATATATATTATATGCACAACAACCTCATTGTTGTATGTTGTGGTGACAAAGGATTATATTGGACACGAAAGGGTTTCGATTGGTATGTGTTTGAGATGTAATGAAGTGAATTTCGATGTTTGTGGATTGCGCTTGGTTGTATTGTGCGTTAGAGTGTTTTTGCTGTTTTTTAATTGTAAATGATGTATGATTAAAAAGTTAACGCTCATGCTCATAATACATAGACATTTGAATTAATTTTTACAATCCAGACGTCCTTTTCTCACGAAATTTCGTCTTTCTTTAAACCATGACTCTGAAGTGATTTATTTATTAGGGAACTGTTATTGTGTATGTATATTAGAAAATGTATATAAGTCCCAAAACATTGTTGGCCTTCTCTGGTTTTTTAAATAATTGTTTATGTTAAATCATATTATGTTATATTATATTCATAGTATATCATGTAATATAATATAAATAAATTATTGGATTGTCAATAGTATATATATATGAGGAAAATAAGACAAGGTAGAAAATACTAAAATAGTTTTATGATGAAGTACATTTTAGTATCGGTTTCCTTCTTTTAGAAATTTCAGCTAAGAGCAAAATAAGAAAAAACAATTAAATAATTAAGGGAAATGTTTGGTTGATATTTCCATAGTCTTTAAGTAGGTAAATATTTCCATAGTCTTCAGATAGTCTCTCTTTCTCTCTATTCCTTTGTGAATGCTTGGTAGGTGGGTACTAGTAAATCTGAAGCAAATGTTTGGGTACGAAAATTGATAGTTTAAGCAGGAGCAGCCGAGGGTGGAAAAAAAGGAGAAGGAGCAGAAGATGAAGTAGAAAGGGAAGTAGTAATATATGTATACGTGTGCGCATGTGCATGTGTGTATATATTACATCAACATTCCAAATGCTTGTGTGTACCTGTTCGTTTTGACGCAATGCTCCAATATGTTGTTCGATATTTGTTACAGATGTCATATTTTCTTATTAGGCAGAGAGTATTTTATGTTTACTACTGATTTAAACTGGAAGATTTGCATATTGGAAAGGGGTGAAGGGCTTTCATGCTGATTCACGTAATACTGGAAATTTCATACATGTCAGCATTTGTCTAAACTTGTTTGAAAGTTGAAATTTGAGACTTTAATCGAATGCCAGATAATCAGAGAAATATATTTCACATTTTCTATTTCTAGAATGAATGGGTTTTATACAACTTCATTTATAATTACATATTTCTGGAATAAAATATTAGCAGCAGTTTTTTCTGTACAAACCAGATGCTCGATAATGCACAGCGCAATCTTATAATCTTCAAATTGCTGCAAGAAAACCTTTCAAATCTCTCATTGTACTGCAGGTTCTGAAAGATTGGATTTTCATGAACGATTCAATTTTACATTTGAAACCAAACATTTTTGCATTTATCTAATGTAGACAGGTATTAATTTCATGATGTCTTCCATATACCTCTGACAAATGGGATGACATACAAGGCTAATACTTTAAGATTTCAGGTCTTTAATAATAATAAAAAACATTCGTATGGTTTCCAAATTTAATGGTTAGACTTTTTGTTAGGCATT
>JAOPJW010000001.1:115626903-115638089 GCA_027122535.1 Octopus maya | reverse complement strand
TACAGTTTCTTATCTTTAAATTTTAGTTATTGCAGTCCTGGTACAGTATTCCGACCACCGAGGAAAAAAAATATTTACATCCAGTTATCCTACGGAAAGCCTAAATATATTAGAAATAATATTGAGTTAGAGTAAACTGAGACATAAAAATATACTGACATTTTCCTACTAACTTGTTACCACTACCCCCTCGGGTAAGTTAAAGCTAACTTATAAACAGTCTCATATGAATTTGTTTAATGGCAGAAACTTCTGGTCGGAATAACATGAATTATCTAGGGAAATTAAAGGCTATGTTAGAATTTAACAGAGCTGAAAGCATATAATACCAAAAACAGACTAAACAAAATCTGCAATCGTAATAAATATGTAAAAAAATATTCAAATCTGCGATTGTCTTGGGAATTTGAGACGAGTGAAAATGAAATTTATATCTAAAGGAAAGTATGAATGGGTGGCTGAGTATCGCTTAAGTTTAATTTTATTTCGACATCTTTATGTGGTGATGATGGTGATTAAGTAAGCAGTTAAGTCACAGCTGTCAATGAAGAAAATTTAATGAGTGAAAAATTAGAGAAAGAATAAAATGGATTTGGTAGACGGAAACTGAAAGCCCGTCGTAGGTGTTTGTTCTCCCAACCCATCATCATCGCTTGACAACCGATGCTGGTATGTTTGCATCCCCGTAATTTAGCGGTTCGGTAAAGAGACCGATAGAATAAGTACCAGGCTTACAAAGAATAAGTCCAGGGGTCAGTTTCTTCGAGGTGGTGCTCCAGCTTGGCCCCAGTCAAATGACTGGAACAAGTAAAAGAATAATTGCTCTCTGTGTTACATTGTTTGTAGATGTTGCGTAGCTCAAGGTCGGATGTGACTGAGCAGTCTCTGAACCAAAAGTGTTCCGGCCGTGATCACTCTTTTTTCCTAATTTAAGCGAGTCCACGACTACATAATCTAACGTGTTCTCTTTTTCAAATGGTAGCATGAGATTTGACGAAAAATTAGCGCCATAGTTAATAATTAACTCCGCCATTTTTTGCAAATAAAACTTTAAATTTATTTGTGGCAACGTCTGTTTTACCTTATTTTCCTATTCTACATCACATACTTCATTATGTACCAACTGCATGTAAAACCATTGTGTATATATTCTGTTCGTTCTTTCAAAATGTATCGCAACAGCTATGCTGTGTTAATGCTCTTTAACAGGTTGAAGAAATCGTCGCATTTTATCCTCTTGGTTTTTCTGTTCCTTAATCTACACGCACATATACATTGGAACTCAAACCAGCTTTATCCCTCAACACAACTAACCCCGTTAAAAAGGTCTTCTCGATCAAAAATAATCTGATACCAAACCATCGTTGTCTTAAACACCACTACTACAACCATTACTAGAGCAATACAATTATTACATCCACGAAAACAATAAGATATTGTAGGGATAGGGAGAAGAAACAACCCGAAAAAGCTATCAATTGAATTTTGCGAAATTCTCTTTGCACTATTTAGTGCTCTCGGATCACCGCCACTCATCGTCAGATGAGTTTTAATCTTCATTTCATCTTATATCGTTAAAGTTATTTACTGCTATAGTGTTTACTACTTTGACCTGACAAAACTATTCCATTCACTAAAAGTTCTTTGAAAATAAAAATATCTTCTGATGTCTTTAGAGCATTGTTACTTGATAAAGTGTGTAGGCATGACCTCTTTCTTATATTTTCATTTTTCTACAACAAATATACGAACATATTTTCAAGGTCATTCGTTACTTTGAACACTTGTATCAGGATTTCTTTTTAACTCTTCTCTGCAGTTATAATTGCTACGTTTTTATATATTCCTTCACAGAATAGACTTAATTCTGGTGGCTTTTTTTTCTGGATTCTTCATGGGCTGTGGCCTAAATGTTCAAGTATGCACGCCCTACTCTTGGTAGGTTCGTTCCGCAGCCATGATATAGATCTATATAAAATCGTATATTTCACCATTTGGGTAAATAAAAGAATGTTACTCCCAGTATTTGACTTATCTTTTAATCTGTTACTTGATTCAACAATTAGACAACGGCCATGCTGGGACGTCATCTTCAAGTGTTTAGTCGAATAAATCGACTCTAGTATTTAATTGTTAGTCCGATACTTATTGTATCAGAGACTTTGCTGAATCGTTGTGTTGTGGGGACATAAAATCTCACCGGTTTCCAAACGGTGGTGAGGGAGAAACAAAAACACAAATGTCAGTATGTGTGTGTGTGTGAGTGCGCGCGCATAGACATCATCTCTGACAACTGTTTCGATTCCAAACCTTTATAAATTAATTACCATAACTAAAACCATTTAAATGTCGAATCTCTGATAGACTTTTAAATGGTTTTAATTATGGTAATTTATAAAGGTCTGGAATCGAAACAGCTGTCAGAGATGATGTATCATCAGTAAGGGTCTTACATTCGCATTATAATGAAAACGATAAACGATATTACAGAAATTATGAGGATATTGATCCCTGAGGCATTTCAACTTACATTCTGCCAGTTCGATCTCGCCCATTACTATTTTCGATTAGTTAAGAATGCTGCAATTCATAAAGATATTTCCTTTTTTGTTAATCACTCCTGAGATCGATCCCACAACATCTGTCGAGATCTAGACTTAAGGTTTAGCTAATATTACCATACTTAGCAAGTCTGGGAATATTAGCTAAATCTATAAATGTCATAATCTTAAATTATCATAATCTTATATTATAAAGACAGAGTTCAGACGCCTAAATAAAATAAGCAATGCGCCTGCCATCATATTACAGTCAATCTTGTGGTAAATGTAATAAGCTGCCGCTTTTATTTTCCCACCGCAAAAATGCAAGCAAAATTATCTGAAGCATGCACCATTTACTTATATATTAAGTTTCAATCTCTAATAAGATGCCTTAACTGCGGCCTCTGGCTGCAATTAAGTCATACTAAGTTATACTTTAGATACTAATACTCTGCACTTTTTTAAAAATAAAGTGTATAATATAAATAGTCTATTTAATGACACGCTCTCACTATAATAGTTTTCTAAAATCTAAAACTATTGGTGTTCTGAGTCGGTAAAAATCATGCAGTAAAATTCACTAATTTGGGTAAGCTGGCATGAGAAGTTGTAATGTTGAACCCTCTTCGAGGAGTATTAACAACATCAGTGCAACGACGGCTCGAAATTGAAATAAGGGGGAATATTTTCTATTCACGAAGAACTCTTGTTGAAGAACTATCTTTCAACTCGCCAATAATGTTCCTACAGAATAGAGCCGGAAATTATCTACTGCGCCAAAATCCGTTTTTTCTCCGGATGTGTGTGGTTTAAGCATTGTAAATTACTATTTTGCATCAACAAGTGAGTGTGGAGGAGAGTTTGTTGCCCCATCCTTTTCCGTAGTCTTCCAATTTTGATTTTTTTTTTTGGCAATTTTTTCAGATTCGTCTTAAAACCTTACGTATTTTTTTTTAAAGAATCATAATCTCAGATACTTAAAACAAGTCTGTAAAATATTTCGAAAAAAGTCAAAACTGGAAAATTATTGACAGCAGGTGGCGGAATTACCCCTTCCCCGATTTTTCATTATAATTATTATTAAAGCGGCGAACTGGCAAAATGCTTAGCGGCATTTCGTCCGTTTTTACGCTCTCAGTTCAAATTCCACCGAGGTCGACTTTGCCTTCCATCTTTTCGGGGTCGATAAGATATGCACTAGTTGAGTACAGAGGTCAATGGAATCGACTTACTCCCTCCTCCGAAATTACTGGTCTTGTGCCAAAGTTTGAAACCATCTTTTAATAATTCTGCTTGTTTCTCCGTTATTTAGTCCGTCCGTAACGCTTCCACATAATTACTTGAAGGGGAGGGGGCGATAGGGGAGGGAGAGGTGGTGGTGAGTGAAATGTGTAATTTTTGTTTAAGTTTTTCTCCTCCGTTACTTAGCCCGTCTGTAACGCTTTCACGTGATTAGCTGAAGGGAAAGGCGAAGAGAGAGAGAGAGAGAGAGAGAGAGAGAGAGTGTGCTGTGAATTAAGTCTATAAAATTATGCAGAAGGTCGTATTCCAATTTCCTTCACTTTTCAATGATTAGCAAATAAGCGACTATCTTTTGATACAGACACACCATAGGCTACGCTTTCAGGCTTTTTGGATATAAGTTTTCAGAAATAACCTAATAAGTTTACCATTAGTTCCGTGAAATATTCACATGTCCCGCTAGTTATTGTAATAATTAATATATGATTATTTTATTTGGAGGGGAACAAAAAAACAGTCTACGATGCTTACAAACAAACGTCCGGAATAATTAAACTTTTGAGCGAACAAGATAATTTCTGATTACTTGGAACATCCCAGTAATTTATGGTTAAAACACAGTGACATTTATGAAGAAGGATCTGACTTTCAGTTAAGGGAATTAGTTACATAAGTGTAATTGGAGGGGAACAAATGGAAAGTGAAGAAAAAGGAAGAGAAAGAAAGTGATGGTTTAATGTGTGTTCAAAAACCGAAACCCAAACAAAAAGATGAAAGGGACAGCTGGAGAAATCGCGGTGGAACTGTAGAAGGAGCGGAGACAACACGACATGTTTCACTGCAATCAATGGAGAGTGCAGACATAGTGTGACCAACAGATGGAAGAAAATACAAATGTTATTTTAAGGAAAGTTGGTTTTGTTGACATGAACGACTCTTAAGACCTCATAAATATATTTTCATATAAACGTCGCTCTTCAAAGACAAGGAACAAATTTGTGAGGTTCGTTGTTAAATATTTTTACTGTCTTTTGTAGAATTTCCTCTCCCTATTACAATTGTAACTACGAGCTGCAAATAAGATTATGTCTGTTTTATTCTAATTAGAAAAAAATTAGTGAATTAGATTTCAAAACAAACCGTCCACCTACTTCAAGAAATAAAATAAATTAATAAGTAAAATGAAACAAAAAAAGAAGTATATTTAATAACAAAATTTCAAAGAATAAAAAGATGATATAAAAAAAATTCTACTTAGTTTTCGATAATTTGCCAGTTCTTGCATTTCCAAACTCATGAAAGCTTATCTCTTTATTTCCCACAAGGGCACATACAGATGGGACAATACAACCTGATTGGGGTCAGACACACACGGATGGTTATAAAATGAACTGTGCAAATATGAAAATCGAATGATAAACAAAAGACAATTACAAAACAATAAAAACAGAAATGAGGTATTAAAACAAGCTCCGACCCCATGAGCCCTGCTTCTCTACCGACACCTTCTGGTCACCTTTATAGCGTGTTCACTTAGTCTTTCATACCCAATATTCCTACTACACGTATCCATCTATCTTTGTACATTCACGCTGACGGGTATCTCCTCTCTAGCCCCACTTTCCTTTTCAGGTGAAAGGTGAAGACATTCCCCAACGCGAGGCCGGAGACGAAGCTACCTGTCATTACTCCTTTCACTCGCGACTTCCAAATCACCTCTTTCGCGATTGCTACTACCACGATAAAACAATTCTTAGCTTCTTCCGTACGGAAATCCGGTGGGTCAGTTTTTAAAATTGACCCAGACGATAGCTGTACTCTCCTCACATTTGACAACAGGTGTTCTGCATAAACCCACACTTCTGGAACACCCGGACCTGATTAGCATGAAGACCCAGGGTCCTCCCCAGGGCATTATCGTTTCCAGCCTCTACCAACCTACTACAGAAAACCGTGGTGGTACCGAAACTGCTGGCATTGCCCGAGCAGTGAAACTAGAGAAGAGCCTTGCAGAACTCCGTATACCATGTACCCAACCTCGATCTTCGACGAAACCAGTTTTCTCGTCCACCAAAATTAGTGAACCTGGGGAACATCTGTTTCGCAAGCGGAGACCACACCTGTTCACCATCCAGGTAAAGCTAGAGGTGCTTCAACCTCAACGCATGTTTGCGCATCAACAGCCAAGGCATCCCTAACCCACCCCTTAACGGTTTTTGACTGCAGATAGAACGTCTCACAAGTAGAGCGGAGCTCTTCCACAAAAAGCAGATCTGCCTCTCTAACTTGCTCAACCACGAATCAGGACAAGGAACGACGGTTAGGCGGTAAACGATGACCGATGCGATAAACACATTGGCCACCTCCACCCTCCCTTTCAAGGACAGCCACCGCCAAGACCAGGTCTTGACTATGAGGTTCACCTTGTTAGCCACCTCAGGCCGGTTCTTTTCTATCTGGAGATCTGGACCAAACCAGATTCCTAGCAGCTTAACCGGAACCTCCGTCCAGCGTCCCACGATGCTATTCAAAGGCATCGACTCGCCTCTCCAGGTGCCGAGTTGCAAGCCGACCGATTTTCCCGGTTAATCTTTGCTCCTGCCACCGTCCCGTAAGCCTTGATGGTCTCGCCTACTTTCTGTAGGAGTTCTATCTTGGTCACAATGATAGTGATGTCGTCCGCGTAAGCTGAAACCGATCCCCCATCACTTGGATTCGTCGGGATGCCACTCAGTTTTTGCAGCAACGGCTCGAGGGCCATCACGTACAGAAGTGGTGAGAGTGGCCACTCCTGGCGAACCGAACGTTTGATACAGAACGGCTTAGAGAGAAAGCCGTTCACTCGAACGATCGAGTCGATGTTGTCGTACAAATACATTAGTTGTGAAAGTATTTGTCAATTGGTGTATGAAAGAATGCATGTATTGTAACAGACAGGTTAAGCAAGGCACAGCAGTAGTTGTCACATATTGCTGCGGTCGTGTGTGACGAAGTTAGTGATGAGGAGAATCTTGTCTCCTCATGATGAAGAGGTGATGGTAGTGACGGGGAAGGCCTTTGTCCATCCTGTTATCGTTTTGATGATGGTGGTAGCAGCAAGCCTCTTGACCCAAATGGTCGAGATCAAACATGATTTTTCCCGATGGTATGTCAATCGCAAAAAAGGGCACCGTCTGATGAAATGAACTGTATATATTTATATTAGAGAATTAAGCAGATAATTTAAGGGAACAGAAGTCGCAAGATTAAACAGAACTTTCTAAAGCAAGTTTTCTGTCTCCAGAAAAGATGGAGAGGAAAGTAGATGGAAGTTAATAAGGTTGGTAGCAAGAACGATGGGAAAACTAGCCAAGATCCACTATCAGTGAATCGAAAAGATAGTAAATCGGATCTCGACAAGGTATCCCATTAAACATGTGTGTAAGCATATATGTAGATAAATATGTGTTCTTACAGATGTATATGTGTAACTGTTGTCAGGCACGCATGTCATTCTATGTGTTTTTCGTGCGAGTGTGTGTGTGTGTGTGTGTATACATACACGTATACGTGATAAATAGAGATTTAACATCTAAACGATAAACCTTTTTCGTATCCCGCTAAGAAAAGTCTCTCTTGCAGGTTTGGATCTATATACAAATCTCTGTGTGTGTGTGTGTGTGTGTGTGTGTGTGTGTGTGTGTGTGTGTGTGTGTGTGTGCGTGTGCGCGAGCGCGCAGGCGAGTCTGCGTGAAAAAGCGTGGGAAGAGGACAGTTCATAGTCAATTCCCAGCAGAGTAAAACCAAATTATATGTATTCATGTCATTCCTGATAGTAAGAGACGTGATAAACGAATTGCTTTCAGTAAACACAATAACTGGTAGAGACGCTTGCTACATGAAAAGCAAACAGTTAAGCAGGAGCTAACATAAGAAGCCAAGCAATTCTAGTTAAGTAAAATTATTCTTGTAGTAATAAGTAAATCATCTAATGGTGAAGAGCAGTAGGGGAGACAACCCTGAGGTTTAAATTACTCGAAAATGAAACGACGCATTGAGTGAGTTTCATCTTTGGTAGCGTGATGATATCTCTGGACAATTATTTCGTTATTTAGAATGTTTTGGACCACTGTATTAACTGTGTCAGTGTCCACACGACTGTTTGTTTTCCATGCAGCAGGAGTAGCTGAGTATTTTTTGCAAGTTGTTTTTGTAAGTTATTACTCCATTATATGTTCATGCACTGCAACCCTATATTCTCGTTAGTCATTGTGAAATAGAGCAGCAACATTTAAAGTATAACTAGATGATGAGATCTAGTAATAACGGAACATGTCTACAGTTGTTACTGTACTGCCAAAGATTAGGTACACATCTACTGCATTCTATTTAAATAATTTCCATTAATATAAATTCCGGGGCTGTCTTCCTTGCCTTTTGACCAGAATTAGTTATTTAGAAAATTAGTGTTCTTATTACTAAAGGTGTATTTTAATTAGCATGCTATATTAAGCATATGAACATTCACTTAAGAGTTGATAAATGTCAACCTCTATCACAGTACTTTCCAACCTTTTAAGGATAGCGACACTTCTATTTCACGAGAAATTAGACAAAGTATAAACGTACGAATAAAAAGACTAATCGAACAATGTATACCGGTTCAATAAAACACATGTGGGTTCGTGTGTGGGAGTAAGCATACATGGTTAATAATAGTAATCTACGTGCACGCATAAGCAATAATTTGTTTGCTGATTCTTATAAACAAGAACTCGTACTCTCGTGAGGTTCAATGCTCAGATTGGGTAGCTTCCACTCATCATGCATACAACGAGATCGAAACACTTAAAGTCTCCTTAGACAAACGAACTTTGAATCTCGTGTGTTATGAACACGCATTACACAAAGGAAGGTATCTTCCATTGGCGATAAACAACAGCGATTAGATATTCGCGTTAAAATCTGCTGGAATGTATGGAGAATGGATAGGTTCATGTTTTATTCTATTTGCTCTGTAAATGTGAAAAATCAGAGATTAACTATTTTGACCTCAGACAATTTCGTAATGCAATAAAATGTCCTAGCAACTACGTTGCAGAGCATTGATTTGCTTTGTTATGTTCGCGAAGAGTTCCCTATATTTTTTATTCCCAGTACAAGAGCAAAATCAAGCTACGACCTCTCGATACAGATATTTGAGCAATATCATTTCTAAGGATTGAACAGTGGACAAAGTAAACATACCACTGTATCCTCTGAAAGGTATGGAAAGAGACCTTTGTAAGCAACCATCTTAGTATCTATACCAAAGTTCTTTCAGATAACCCGTGTATCCATCGGCTTGCATGATGCGAAACATAAACCACATACAGTAAGACACATTAACACTTGGGAGCCACTAAAATCTAGTATTTTCAGATGATCCGTAACACCACTTGGGAAGATAAGAATACATAAACAGAAATCTGTTGAATTCTATCAAGAGTATTGAATCTACACTATACAGACATCAACTGGGATAGCTTGAACATTTAGTCTACCTGACTAACTCGTCTCTCCCCCTTAAGATTCTCTACAGCCTGCTAGTAGACCTACTCTGTGGTCAATGTCTGGTTGGTGTGGGCTAAACAAACTATTCAAAGAGCAACAGAAAGGCCACTTAGAAGAAAAGTAGCATCACTCCTTTAAGGATGAAAAACATCATTACTCACGGCTTGCTATCGCACATATCTAACTTTTGGGACATAAAGAAGAGTAACGAACATGGCCCTACTAAGAAAGGGAAGAAAAGAGAAAAAGGGAGAACATTCAACACGTAGAGTTACACATAGCATCTCCAACCAAAAATTCACATGTTCCGTCTTGCAGCCAAAGCTACACATTACGAATTGGGATTTACAGACATCAGAGGATTCACAAATAAAATAGAACATGATCAATATCGGATTCAGTGGATAACCATAAGCTAATAAGCATGCCGCAAGCAAAATCATGGACGTCATGCGTTTCAATTTTCCTACATATATTGATTTCGAATTTTGGCATAAGGCCAGCAGATTCGGAGAAGTGGGTAAGTCGATTACATCGCCCCACTGCTCACATGGTACTCGTTTTATCGACCCCAAAGGATGAGAAGTAAAGTCAACCTCGGAGGAATTTGAACTCAGAACATAAAGACAAACGAAATGCCGTTAAGCATTTTGCCCGGCGTGATAACGATTCTGTCGGCTAGCTGCCTTCCTCTTCATACATATATTAACACCCTATACTTATCCTAAAAACAAAATTATTTTTTTCAGTTTTATTATTTAATTACCACATTTGATGGCATACAGGAGGCGCTTATTTTCCCCAAATTATGTCTCAATCAAATCACCCCGGATCGTGTAAGTGAATCCGGGCTTCCCATAAACTAAGACTGTGCATCCTTTAGGCTATCAAATACAGTGTAAGCATAATCATTTATCTGTAATAGCAAAAATTTGTAAATTTGGAAAGAATTGTTATAAATCCACAAAATCGATCCCAGTGCATGGCAATCGACCAGTGTGTGTGTGTGTGTGTGTGTGTGTGTGTGTGTGTGTGTGTGTGTGTGTCTGTGTGAGAGAGAGAGAGAGAGAGAGAGAGAGATGTTTATATCTGCCAACAATATAAATCTGAGTGCTTTTTTTTTTATGCATCATGTGTTCATATGAGAGTTCCTCTCAAGGTAAATAGCGCAGTAAACACAACATTCATGTTAAATTGTATACAAAGATTACCTTTTGCTATTAACATTGCTTTTGTCGCAATTAATGTTAGATAGATAGATAGATAGATAGATAGATAGATAGATAGATAGATAGAGGAAGGTAAAGTCCTCCATTTTAATAACGCTAAGGAAATGAGAAATGGTGAGTTATGCTTTTGTCAAAGTCATTAGTAACATAAGTGAAGTGAAACGGACTTTGCTCATTAAAGACGTATCTTGGTTCTACAATTCAAAGGCATTTCACAGTGTGAAAAATGTTTCTTTTATACGTATGTGTATGTGGTGGGGCATGGTAATGTTATGTAATCCTTATTTTTACATTTACCCTATTTGAAGGCATATAAAATGTATTGTATTATTATTATTTTTAAATGTCTCAGAAACTTATCCCAGACTTCAGATGCGAAGTTGGGTCTCCTATACGTTAATTTAATCCCTGGCACTCACTACAGAAGGCTAATTTTAGTCCAAACAGACTTCTCTACCTAATCTGACCCCATAATAAAACTATAGTTGTTGTTGGCACTCCGTCGCTTACGACGTCAAGGGTTCCAGTTGAACCGATCGACGAAACAGCCTGCTCGTGAAATTAACGTGCAAATGGCTGAGCACTCCATAGACACGAGTACCCTTAACGTAGTTCTCGGGGATATTCAGCGTGACACAGT
>JAOPJW010000001.1:115340878-115352147 GCA_027122535.1 Octopus maya | reverse complement strand
ATATATATATATAAACATTTGGCGACAGTTGTCGGGAGACAAAGAATGACTCAGCGGCTGCGAATACCAGGACAATAAATTAAACATGACTTAGAGCTTGTCTTTTCTCAGACTTTTCACGGCCGGAGTGCGGGATGGATGGATGGATGAATGGACGGGTAAATGGATGGTGCTTAAAACAAGAACTGTTATTAGCTGTTACCATAACAAAAAAATCACTTACCTGATAAAAGAGTCGTTCCGATCACTACACTTGACTTCTCCAAGGAAACTAAAATAAGTGTTATCGTGGTTGTATAGGGTCGAGGGTAAACTATGGATAGCACAAAGTGATATAATAAACTATGTGAAAATATTTGTTGTACTGTTTTCTTTGTATATAGGTTTAAAACTTAGAGCACAGGGATGGATACTTTCGTAGCTAAGTAGATTAGGAAGACTATAAAAATATTGAAAGTGTGAAGTAGATAAGAAATGCTGTACTGTTTGTTTCTGCATTATATATATTGTGTGCGCGTGCGCGCATGTATGTGTGTGCGTGTGCCTGTTCATTACTTTTTGGGAATAATGTGTCTCGAAGCACATAAATGTAATAAATCTATAAATCATAGTATGTATATATTGAATTGAAAAGTCCTTATGAATAGGAAAAGTTGAAGGCTACCCGGGGGGACAGAAGCGGACAACATTAAAATGCTTTTCATATGTACAAGATATGAGGGTTCATGTCCCAAAGGTAGCCATCGACTTTTCTCTCTGAAAGGGTTTTTCAACCCAATATCTACATCTTATTATCTATAGCTTTATATGCTCCAAGATTCACAGTTCCAAAAAAAGAATTATTTCACGATCACTCGGAATTTTAAAAAAATTCTTATGATGTCAACGTATGAATGGATGGATGGATGTACGTAAATCGGTGACGAAGGGTGACTTCAAAAACAAAAGCAACTAAACCCAAATGGACGTACACAATGAATTTATTAGCCCGACGCTCGGGAGGTTTTAAGTGGGAAATTAAAAGTAAAAATATGACGTTCCAAGAATGGCTCTTCGTTAGAAAGTGTAACGAAATCTGGAGAAAAGGAAAAAGAGAAAGGAATAGATAGTCAGAAGAGAGTATGCATGTATATGTTTCGGCCTGGTAGAACAAACGAGATATAGAATTCAATATATAATCTTTAATAATCTTTTATTCTTTACTTAAGTCACTAGACTGTGGCCATGCAGGAGCACTGCCTTGAATTTTTGGCCGCATTAACTGACCAGGTACTTATTTTTATTTTTTAAGCCTTGCATTTATTTTATCGGTCTCTTTTGCCAAACTGCTAAGTTATGAGGACGTAAACACACCACCGGTTGTCAAGTGGTGGTGGAGTACAAACACAGAGATAAAGACACACACACACACACACACACACACACACAAATACACACACACAAAGACGCATACACAAACTCATACATGCACACACATACACACACTCATACACACACACACACACACACACACACACACACACACACACACACACACACACACACACACACACACATACATCTTTATTCTTTTTGCCTTTCACTTGTTTCAGTCATTGGATTGTGGTAATACTGGGGCACTGCCTTAAAGGATTCAGTCAGATTGACCTCACTGTTTATTTTCATAAGTCTGGCACTTACTCTGTCAAATCTCTTTTGCTGAACTAATAAATTATGGGGACATAAACAAACCAACACCAGTTGTCAGATGGTGAAAGGGAACAGTCACAAACACTAAGAAACGCACACTCACACACACTGCGAATGGTTTTATGATCTGTAATACTAATTTCAGGAAACCTGCCAGTCACCTGTTCACATACCAGTCTGGTGGCCACACTAGTCAGATTGACTACATCCTCGCCAGGAAATGAGAAAGATGGCTGCTTATAAATGCCAGAACTTTCCCAGGTGAAGAACGCCCCTTCCAACATAGGTTAGTTGTTAGCAACTTCAGGATCAGGGCTAAATAGCTACCCAGAAGACAACCAGTGTGGAAAAGAATGGTCTGGAAATTTAAGGATCCTCTGAATGGACAGAAATTTAGAAACGTAATACTTGAAGCATTTGACTAAAAAGAGGAGGATATACCGACATGTAATGTGGAGAACAACTGGAGGTTCCTACAGAACAATCTACTGAGGACTACTGACCAGATCTGTGGCTGGTGCAAAATCCCTGTCTTGACCTAAGGGACATGCTGATGGAACAATATAGTTGACACTGTCATTAGGGAAAAGAAACAGGCCTGGACAGACTGGAAGTGTGGTGGCAGCAGTGAACTGCATCAGATAGCCAGAAGGGAAGCTAAGAGACAGGTTTACTTAGCCAGAGGGGAAGCAGAAAAGAAGAGATTTGTCAATGTTCTGCATCGTGAGGACCAGAGACTAGACCTACTTGAAATTGCAAGACAGTATGTGAGAGAAAATTGTGATGTCATAGGAGAAAAATGTGTCCACATGGATAATGGCTCACTTGCATATAATGATGCTGCAAAGAGAGAGACTTAGAGATGCCACTAGACATTTGCCCAAGGTACCATGCAGTGGGACTGAACTCAAAACCATGTGGTTAAGAAGTAAGCTTCTTACCACACAGCCACATCTGTGCCTACAGCCACAACCATTTTCGTTATCTTATTTTTTTTTATTCCTTCATTTTCTTCATTTATTCATTTAAGCATCTACCTATTTATTTAGGAATCTATTTAATTATTTAATCTTTACCCATTTACCTATCAAGCACTCGCCCAAGAAATGTTTATTTTTGTTACCTATTTCCTGTTGTATTTATTTCCTCTGTGTAGTCATGCATGCAACTGTACACAACTATACATGAATATACTTGTAAATGTCTTTGTGGAGAATAAGTGTATATGGTTGTTTGTATATATTCATCTAGCTGTACGTCTATGTATTTGTGCACACGTGAGCTTTAAATTATGTGTTTTTATGAATATGTGAATATACTTACATACATATACTAATGTATCCATCCATCCATTCATCCCTACACCATATATACACACTATGTATATACGTATGTTTGTTTGCATGTATGTATGAATGTATGTATGTATGTATGTATGTATGTGTGTGTGTGAATGTATGTATGTATGTATGTATGTATGTATGTATGTATGTATTTACATATGTACACATAAAACATAATCACAGTGTATAAATTCAGGTCAGTCAATGGTCAACCAATAATGTAGATGTCTGCGCATTAAGTGTGTGTGTGTGTGTGTGTGTGTGTGTGTGTGTGTGTGTGTGTGTGTGTGTGTGTGTGTGTGATGTTAGTGGCATGTTTGCCTTTCATTCAAATGAAGCAAAAAAAAAAATAACCTTTATCTGCATGGCTTTGAAGTTGTCTGTAGCAGATCAGTGGGAGCAATTGGTGAAGGTGGCAACAGGCTGTCATGCTGGCTTATTAGCAAGCATGATGTTTTATGGCCTCTGCACACACCAAGTTTGATGCTATTTCAAGGTCTGAAGATCCCATTGGCCATTCCGGTAATCTCTTACATTCTCTTGTTTAAATGCTCACATATTAATGCTTTGTACACATACACACAAAAGCAATAACTCTGTGTGTGTGTGTGTGTGTGTGTGTGTGTGTGTGTGTGGTGACAACAAGACACTAATGGATTTTATGGTGTGCATGAAAGTTTCAGCTTTGGCACTCGAAACGAAGATAGAACAAGGCTCCTGGAGTTCTGTGTGGCAAATGACTTGTTAGTCTACAACACTAACTTCAGGAAACCAGTTAGCCATCTAATCTCTTATCTATTTGCTGGGTATTTCAGCCAGATTGACTACTTCTTCACCAGAAACAGATATAAACAGATGCTTACAAATGCAAAGGTCCTTTCCCATTGAGGAATGTACAACACAACATAAGTTAGTAGCTAGCAACTTCAGGCTTTGGACTAAATGGACAAAGGGACAGAAAGGAGTTCAGAAAAGGAAGTTATGGAAGCTCAAAAGATCCATCAAACAGTCAGGGGTTTATAAACATTCTGATAAAAGCATTTAATGAGAAAGCGGAGGAGGTTGTGATGTGTATAAAATAGAGGATGACAGGAAGTTCTTAAAGGACAACCTTCTGAAGGTTGCAGACCAAATCTGTGGCTAGGGCAAAATCTCTGCTAGGTAGAGAATGACTTGATGGTCGGACAGTGAAGTAAACAGGGCCTTACAAGCAAAGAGACTGGTTTGGAAAGAGTGGAGAAATGGAGGCAGGAAAGATCCTATATCAGATAGCCAAGTGGGAAGCTAGGCAACAGGTTTATCTAACAAGGGCAGACACAGAAAGGAAGATCAAAGTCTGAATTGCTAGACAGTGTGTCAGAGAGAAATGTGTACAGAGAGATAATGGTATGCTTGCTCTCAGTGACCCCAAATAGAAAGGGGTGTGGAAGTGCTTCTATGAAAAGCTATTAGATGTGGAAAATGGAAGGGAGAAAGGGAATCTCCTCTACGTAAACCAAACAGAGGGATTAGCTTTTTGTCTTGTCTGCAGTATGTTAGATGAGGCAATTAAGGATATGAAGAGAGGAAATGTTGACATGCTTAAAATATCTTGAAGGTGTAGGATACGGTCTAGTAACCTGTATAGTTAATCAGGTTATTCCAGAACATTGTCATCCACAATGAGTGGGTAGTAGCATCATAGTCAGCTGCTACAAGGGTAAGGAAGATGCTTTAGATTAATGGTTCCCAACCTTTTGTTATGCCTTCATCCCTAAAAATTTTTTACAATATCTTTGCACCCCTTAAAAAATTAATAATCTATTTAACGTTAAAGGTGAACTAAATTTGAGCATCATATTTTATATTATCTAATTTTTCAATAATATGTTAACAAAAACAAAATCTATGGTCAAGAGAAAATATAACAAATCAAAATAAATTTTTTTATAACAAGTTTTATTTTTACAAATTAAAAAATTGAAAGGACTAACGCTTAAGCATTCATAAATAAACTTAAATTTAATTACTCTTCTGTTCCTGTTTCTTGGTTATGAGTTCTTCAAAACATGGCATTATGTTGCTGATAACAATTCACATGTCTGCCTGTGTATTCAAGTGGTTTCTAGATTTTATCTTGATTGACAAAAGAGTTTTAAACTAAGACTCACATAAGCATGTCATCCTGTATGGGATGAGTGCAGCTAGTGCTTTTTCACAAAGTCTTGGAAACATATCTATAGCTGAACACCAATACTCTTCCAAAGTCTTGCTTTCAACTCAGATACAGTTCAATAAGATCCTCCTTCAGCTCTCTATCATCTGACATATTATCCAGTTTGAAGGAGTATGGATTCATAATCCATTCTTCAGAAGTTTCCAGTTTTCCTACTGCAAAATATCCATCAAACAACTTTGACAACATTTCCAAATGAGCCACAATTTCTTCACCCACACTAGGAATTACAGATTCTTCAAGTGATGGAAATTTTGAAAGATTCCTTCTTTTCACTCATCAACACCAAAGAGCTAACTTTTCTTCGAAGGCATTTAGCTTTGCACAACATTTCAATATGTTTATGTTTTTTCCTTGAAGAGATAGACTCAGATCATTCATACAAGTGAAAATGTCTGTCAAATAAGCTAGCATTTGATTGAATTCTTTTAATTCCAATTATCCAAGCAAATCATAGTCATGTTCCTCTAGAAAAGTTTAGATAGAAATAACTACAGAGTCATCAAATTGCTGGATCAGGTCAAGGAAGTTACAGAAAGGGTTATAGCCCAATTAATTTGGAACAGAATCAGAATAGGTGAAATGCAGTTTGGCCTTGATCTGGGAAGAAGCACTACTGACACCATCTTTATAGTCAGGTAACTGCAGGAGAAGTGTTTGGCTAAAAATAAACCATTGTAGTTGGCATTTGTAAATTAGGAGAAAGCCTTTGACAGAGTACCCTGCTGTGTGATATGGTGGGCTCTGAGGAAGCTTAGGGTAGATGAATGGCTTGTAAAAGTTGTACAGGTCATATACTGAAGTTCTGCCAGTAAGGTGAGAGTTAACGATGACTACTGTGATGAATTTAGTGTACAGGTAGGTATTCATCAGGGTTTCATTCTCATTCCCTTCCTATTCAACAGGCCATAACAGAAAAATTCAAGAGTGGTTTTTCCTGAGAACTGCTAAATACTGATGATCTTGCTCTCATAACAGATTCTGTAGCAGAAGAAAAGAAATTCAAGGTGTGGAAGCAAAACCTGGAATCGAAGGGTCTTAAGGTTAACTTAGCAAAGACTAAGGTTCTGGAAAGTAAGAAAATGAACAGAACCCTATTCCCAACAGGTCTAGTCCCATCAGGACCCTGCTTGATATGTAAGAAAGATGTTGGCAAGAATTTCATATGGTGTACCCAGTGCAAGCTATGGACACACAAGAGGTGCAATAGAATAATAGGAAGGTTATAAGAGAAAGTACTGTTTGTATGTGGAATATGCACTGGAGCATTAAAAACTATAGGTATTTGGGAAATTAATTTTGTCAAATACCTCAGAGGCTCTTTAGAGCTAGTGAATAATTTCTGATTCCTAGGAGATGTAAATAGCAGTGGAGAAGGATGTATGGAAAGTGTAATCACAAGAATGAGAATAGGATGGAGAAAATTTAGAAAGATTTTAACTCTGTTGGTAATCAAATGTTTCTCCCTCCAAATGAAAGGAAGACTATATGATGCATGTATATAAACAACAATGCTACATGATAGTAAGACTTGCCCTGAATGCAGAGGACATGTGAAAGCTAGGGAGGAATGAAGTTAATATACTCTGCTGGATGTGTAATGCAAAAGTACATGTGTGACAGAGTGCAAGTGTATTGAGAGAAAAAAATGAGCATAAGAGGAATTAGATGCAGTCAGTGTTCAAGAGAGAAGACTGCACTAGTTTGGTCATGTGAAGGGTATGGATGTAGACAGTTTCATACAGAAGTTCTAATCACATAAAGTGGATGGAACTCATGGAAGAGGGAGACCCAAGAAGACATAGGATGAAGTACTGAAGCCTGAGATGACAAAGGGCTGAGATATCTGGTGCCTTGATATTGGGGTTGTGTTCTATGCCTTCACCAAAGCATAGAATGGGGCTTGCTCCTTTGAGCTGGGAAATGAATGGAATGTGTGTCTTGCTGTGGCTACCTACTCCTAAAAAAGAAAATGGGGAATTGGCCTGAGTATATGATGATAATGATGATGATGATAATTTACATGTATGCATACATACACAGACTTACACACACACACACGTCCACACATTCAACACACAAGAGAGATGAGGGTTAGTTGAGGTGGTAGGGAAGCTGTTGGAGGAGAACAGTGAGAAAAAAAAAAAAAACAAGCAGAGAAGGAATTATGGATGATAGTAGGTGAGCAAGCCCCACAGGTGGTGAGATGAGAGGTGTGAATGATAAGGTTATGATTAAATTAAACGGAGAGATTGAGGAGAGAAAGTGGGGAGAAGTCAAGTGATGAGGATGGACAGATGAAAGATATGAGTGATTGAGTGATGACCGAAATGGAGCAGAGATACGGATGGACCAAAATAATCGCTCATACATAGGCTTAGTAAGGATGAAGGAGGTAGAGAGATGGGGATAGTATAAGGGACAACCATTCACAATCAGAAAGCTTCATAGGGTACGGGTTTCATAGAATATGAGCTTCATAGAGATGATAGGTTTGATCAGTGATTTTTGACCATTTTTTTCCTGATGGATTCCTTTGATTCCTATTTTACTTCATTGGACCTTTATTTGATGTTTAAAAATATCTTATATTTTTATAATTAAAAATTATTAGGAATTGTATAAAAAAAAACATCGTTAGAACATTTTGTGTGTTACAGGAGTATAAGCAATTTATTGCACGAATTTTAATAACAAAACTGTATATAGACCCCCCACCAGGGGTCATAAGGACACTGGATTAGACAATTAAAGTGAATGGGGAGATGTAGTGAAAGAGGAAAGCTGGTCAACAAGTAGATGAAAGGTAGATCAGCTTTACATGTGATATATGAGGTGGTGTCAAAAAGTTTTGTAGTGTGCCAACAGATGGCACCGGAGTGGCTGTGTGGTAAGTAGCTTGCTTACCGACCACATGGTTCTGGGTTCAGTCCTACTGCGTGGCACCTTGGGCAAGTGTTTTCTACTATAGCCTCGAGCCGACCAAAGCCTTGTGAGTGGATTTGGTAGATGGAAACTGAAAGAAGCCTGTTGTATATATGCATATATATGTATGTGTGTGTGTGTGTGTGTGTGTGTATGTTTGTGTGTCTGTGTTTGTCCCCTATGGTTTGGCAAAAGAGACCGATAGAATAAGTACTAGGCTTCCAAAGAATAAGTCTTGGGCCGATTTGCTCAACTAAAGGCAGTGCTGCAGCATGGCCGCAGTCAAATGACTGAAACAAGTAAAAGAGTAAAAAGAGTAAAGAGAGATGGCAGCATACAGTTGTGTGTGCAGAGACAGCTAACGGTGACCTTCATGAGGCAGTGAGCCAAGTGACATTGCTGTGTTTACTTTGCAAGATGTTAAATTTGTGCTTTTGTGATTACGTGTATGCCATAGGCTGTGATTTTGTCATGGACATGAACAAAAGGCCAATGTGAAATTGTATGTTACGCTTGGAAAGTCTGCTACGGAGGCATTGAGTATGCTTCAGCAAGCTTATGGTAATGAGGCAATGGGTCATGTGCAATGTTTTGAGTGGCATGGTCACTTCAAAAGTGGAAGAAAACACCAACCGCTCCGAGAGTGTAATGAGTGTTTTTACATGCCACTGGCATGGGTACCTTTTGCATGACACTAGTATCTGCCACAACTGTGATTTTGCTTGGCTTGATAGGTGTTCTTCTCAAGCATAACATAATACCAAAGGTCTTGGTCATTGCCCTTGTAAGGCCCAACATGTATACATAATATCAGAGTGGAATGAAACTATAAACATTTATTCCTAAACTAGAGGTAACAATGCTCTTATCCACAAGGTTAATGGGTCTCAAGCTGAAAAATACACCCCACCCCACCGGCAATATTAGTGATTCCACTCTACTACATTCTCTTTATTAATGAGAAGACAAAAGAGAGTTTACATCCATATAACCATCTTTCTTCACCATATTGTTTGAACAAAGTTAAAATTATTAAAACCACCATAATTTTATTAAACATTGTCTGCTCATTTTTCAGTCCTCACAGCAACTTCTTTTTAGAAATGCTGGACTAGAACAAGGTCTCAAGGCAAAATGCCAAGAAAAGATTATAACAAATTTGTATTTAAGACCATTGCTGTTTCATAATAATTATTGCAGCATATAATCATAAAAATCTCAAGGAAAAGGTTAAGCAAAATAATCCAAGATATCAATAAATATATAAATAATGATATTTTTTGTGTGACTTGTTTCAATATTAAATAATAAACACTTTGATCCTTTGTTGTATTATTTTTACAATTAAAATTTATTGTTTACATTTTTATCTACATATATTAACAATTGTTTTTCACACATTGATAAAATATCTTAGGTTAAATGGAAAATATCACTTTAATATGATACAATCATTATATTTATTAAATCTTCCTTTTTTTCTTTAGCAAAAGTTTTTCTTTTCTCTTTCAGCTTATTTCAGTTTTAGCATTTGAGAACTATATTTGGGATGAAAAATGTATAATTCATATGTTAGAGTGAGTTAAAAAAATATTCTATACAGATGCAAACATTTCAATTTAACTCATAAAACATTATGTGATGTGCGAGATTGGCAAAGAGTTAAATAAAATTCTCAGTGGATATGTTGCTTAGTTACACTATTATGATGAGAAACTGAATTAGTAAAAATTCTGCTTACTAAGGGAAATAACTCGTTACGTCACACGTAACTGTAATGACAGGCAAAACTAATGTATCTTGTTACGATGCATCGTCATTACTTTTGCCTGTCATCGAAGCGATATCCAAATGCCCAGGGAACTGAACGAAGCGAATCGCCGAATGAGGTCGGTAGCAACAAATGTTATACAGACGTATTGTTGATATGGATCACGCGATGAACCTTTATTATTTTCAAATACACACATTAACACAGTAAATCAAGTGTCAAGCTACATCAACGGTTGTGAAAATCTGGGAATTTATATGAAAACGCTGTAAACATGAACATGTTAGAAAAAACTTACTTTTTGTCTTTAACAAGCTGATGCCAGCATGAATATACTTCGGAGGAAAGTTTATGGACAGCAAGTTAATGAATGAATAATTGTTATTTATTTATTTGTTTATTTATTTACTAAACATTACGGTTTCCTTTAAATACCCATTGTTAAACGATGAATTTCAAGTGACCGTTTTTTTTTGGTTTGTTTTGTTTAGTTTTCTTTCATTTAAAGTTATATATGTTTAAAGAGACTTTGAACTTATCTATATTCGCTTATACACAACTTTACATAAATGATATTCGGAGATTTATCTTCGCTGGAAAAAGTTTTCTTTTCTCAGCAGCCCGGGAGCTCGGACATGTCGAAGATGCAAAATCTAACACCTTGTAAATCTTCATTGATGACAAACACTTCTGCTTCTTCTGGAGCATCTTCTCCACGTCATTCCCTAAATCTCAATAGTGGACAGTCAGTTCTTGAAGATAGTCTTTACAGCGACCCTTCGGCCACAAATTGTGGTCATATGTCCATCGTTTCATTGACAGTTATCTCAATAATCTGTTTGCTGCTGATATTTTTCAAGAGTTATGTTAAAGACATGTTGTTATGGCTAGAACATACAGATGCAATTGTCAGTTACTTAGCCTTTCTATGTATGTACACACTTGTCAGCTTCCCCATTGCCTGGGGATACTTTCTACTGTTGTTAACCACAGGTTACGTATACGGTTTCCTTCGTGGCATCTTTGTTGTACTTACATGTGGGGCTGTCGGCGTATCAACTGCTTATTTAGTTTTGAGGACCTGCTGTCGATGTATAACCGTGAGATTTTACAGTAAAAAACTAGAGGCTGTCATTAAAGTTGTGGAAGGCCCCCAGGGATACAAAGTAATCGCTTTGGCTAGGCTCACACCAATTCCATTTGGTTTGCAAAATGGTCTTTTTGGGGTAAGTGAAACTTTAATTTATACTTCCTGTTTGCATTCCACCCGAAACTTATTGTTTATATTTCTTTGATGGGTAAAAAATCAATTAGATATGGGTCAAT
>JAOPJW010000001.1:114529634-114540999 GCA_027122535.1 Octopus maya | reverse complement strand
CTGGTGTCGCCTCCTGGTCCACCAGTCCTCAGTCAAATCGTCCAACCCATGCTAGCATGGAAAGCAGACGTTAAATGATGATGACATGACCTAGTGGTTAGGATGTTATACTCAGGATTGCAAAATTGAGGTTTAAATTTCTGGACCAGGTTGTGCATTGTGTTCTTGGGCAAAATATTTATGTTGCTCTAGTTCATTCAACTGTAAATGCATAACCCTGCTATGGACAGGCATCCCATTGATGGGGGATATTATGGTCTCAGTCGCTTATACATTATGGAAACCAGTTAACCATCCCTGTGAATCTACAGACTCAAGACAGTAATGTCCAAGGGTTGATGAGGAGTTCAGTTCCTGTGGTTATTACTTGAAGATTGATGATATTCACCAAGCTGGCTTGCCCCAGGTAAACTATATGAAGATAGTATTCAGTTGTAGCCTTATAAGCTATGCAACTCACCAATGTAAAGATGGACAATAAGCCATTGTTGTTTACTTCCAGGTCAACCCTGATCAAGAAACCCTATTAATATTTCATTTTTGTGTATATAGTCAGACTAAGAGAGTAAGGAATTTAAACTAACTCCTCTGCTAAGCATTTCCCTCCTTGGTATTAATAGGTATTGATGTTGTGTTCCCTGTTTCTTTAAGGAAGAAAACCCACCCAACATTTTATTCCTTCATTTAGGCCCACGCAGCCATTCATATATTTGGGAAGGCCTCACAAATGCAACATAGATCTGCTTAAATAAAGTACCTAGTTTGGTAAATAGAATATATTCAGTTTACTTTATTATCCAGTTTCTTGTGTTTTCTAACAGTGAAGATAGATACCATAATAGTTTGTTTAACCCTAGGTCAGTCATGATCCAGCATACCTATGATTAAAGATGTTCCTGGTATGATCACTTTTTTCATATAGCATGCATCTTTGGATATATTATCCAAAGTGTCTTTCCTTTTTTAAGATGGTAGGGAATGATATGTGTGGGATCTGGTTGCTGTTTCTAGCAGGTCAAACACTTGGACAGAGGCTTACTTTAACTCATGTTTGGACTATGTAGTTTCAGCCAGATTTGATTTCAGAAGATTTATTACTGGCTGGTAACACAGGAAACTGATTATTTTGGAATTTTTTTTTCTGTACTTGGGTTAGTTAAATGACTAACTGAAGAATGATATAATGTTCTAGTATATTGTCAGTATGCCTTTTGGTATTTGTAACTGGTATGATCAGTCATTTACAGTGTTGTCCTGTTGAAATAATTGAATTATATCCCTTGACAAACTCGGGCGATAAGCCGACCATCATGGAGAAAGGTTATCAAGTCATGCCATAACAATGAACATTCAAAGTTGTGACGACTGACTGCAGGTAATGTCTCCATGGAGTTAGAAATTCAACACTTAGGATTGTGTTCAGTAGTTAGTTGTGATGTATATGGCTTGTTATAGGCTAGAGAACATTGTTTTGGATGGTTAATAATTTGCTGTGGTTTATGACAACTGAAAAATGGCAGGTCTGTATACATAACTAGCGAAGACCAAGACTTGCTATATTGCTGGTAAAATCATCATCATTGTTTTATGTCTGTTTGCCATGCTAGCATGAGTTGTTGCCTGTCACCTAGATAGATTGAAAGACCACACTTGGCTTGGTTTCTATGGCTTGATGCTCTTCCTAACATCAGCCACTTTACAGAGTGTACTGGGTGCATTTTATTTTGTTTATTTTATGGCACCAAAATTAGAAACGATAAGGATGAGAGTCACGGATAGCAAGGGATGGATAAATGATGCTGATACCAAATGGCCAATGGGGAGAATAGATAGGGTATATGGAGTACATGCAGGTCTGATGAAGTCCTTTATATATATATTGTAAAATGGTGAGAGAGAGCTAAGGTGATAAGGATAAAAGAGGGAGGAGTATAGCACTATAGAGAGGGTCAAATAGGTGCCATGGCATTCCTAGCATTGGGAATTAATTATTTTGACCAAATATTGTTGGTTTTAGCCCCAATGAAGACCCATAATGAAAGAAATTCCAACCAACACCACCCTATTTTTTCCCTAGGCACTGTGCATCAGGGACCAAAACATAGTTTTTTTATTGGTAGGGTGTGATTTGAAGAAGATTGACTGCTTTTCTAGTTGCCATGTGGAAGCTTCCCTCATTGGCTGAATCAAAGGATATATCAGTGAGTGGACTGTACAATTAAGTATTTGTTTGTTTGTATCTTCTATGTATTGTGTAAATGATAAAGATGTACTGTATGACATAAGTTGGTAGCTTCTAGCTTAGATGCTGACTAGTGCAGAAATTATTGTTTTAATCTGACTCATCAGCATATTAAAATGTTTTTGTGAAGCAAGTCTTCTAGAGTGTGTATCTATGACCTAGACATAATAAGCAGCTATATGTTATGTAATATTGGTTTCGAACTTTGGCAAAGTTATGTAGGAGTGGTTAAGTTGATTGCATTAACTCCAGTGCTCAATCAGTACTTATTTTATCAACCCCAAAAGGATGAAAGCATGAAAGTCCGCCTTGCCGGAATTTGAACTCGAAACATAAAGATGGACAAAATACTGCTAAACATTTTGTCCAGTGTACTGATGATTCTGTCAGCTCACTGCCTTATACATGTTGTGTAATATAAGACAGTGTATACATCTTTATTGTTATTTTACCTGAAGTCAGCCTTCATTAAACAAATTTGTTTTTGGAGTTATTTTAATCATGACCATCCAATCTTTTGTGCAGACTTATTTTAATAGCTAAGTCTGAGGAGAGCGAAGAAGAAGAAGAAGAAGAGAGAGAGAGAGAGAGCAATGCCCATGATCCTTTTCAGGGCCTTTGAGATTAATGGGAAGAAATTATCCTCAGATCAGAGACCTGCTCTAAATACTTGCAGCAAAGACTCCACTGAAGGTACTCAATGTGCCAGGTGGTGAGTTTAAACCAGATTATGATAATGAATGAAGTGTTTTATGAACATGCATTCATCTGAAAGAAGTTGTTCTACAATGAGGAAACACAGCAGCAATTCGGTACCCCAGCATGGCCACAGCTGAAACTAGATAAAATGTTAAAAAAAAATATTCACATCAGAATGTGTTAAGACATGACAATTCATTATGATTAAGTCTCTCCTCTCAAAACAAAAACGGTTCCTTTGACAGGCTTCTTTACAGCTTTCATCTACCAAATTTTACTCACAAGGTTATAGTAGAAGATATTTGCCCAAGGATTTCGTATGTTGGATTTGAACTCAATGTAGTAATGAAACAAACTTCTTAACCTGCACCAATATTATACCTATGACTACATTATCCTCTGTGTCTTTCCGTTTTGAAAATGTTGAGATTCGAAGGGGATTTAGTTGCTATTTCTAATGGCTTGAGTGATCAACGTAGAGACTTTATTTTTGACTCGATCACCTTGAATCAAATGTCAAACGTAATTTTTGAAGAGTAATGAAATTTTGAAGAAAACTATTAATCATGATGATACAGAGTTATCTACCTTTAAATAGCGCGTACATGGAAAGTTTTTTTATTTTATTTTAGAACAAAATTAAGAAAACTGAAGCCTTCTTAATGTTTTTAATTATTCTGACATTTCTAAAATTTGCATTCATTCAATTGTTGAACTGATTTTTTTATTATTTTGATTGAACTATTCAAGCTTTGATACTTTTAGAGCTTCCACGTGTGTGATAATGCAAACATACTGAAATACCATATCATAGCTTTAAAGATATATATAACATAAAAATAAAATTAATCCTTAAATTGTCCCCGACCCCTGCAATAGACATTGTGTGTCATAATATCACTGGAAGATTGACAAGAGGTTCAATTCTTGGAGCTTCTTTACAAGATCATTGTACAATTTTATCCAGCTTTCTTCATATATCCAATCATCACAATCATTATTCAATTTCCTAATCAAGTTATTTCCAGTAAATGTGTATTTGTAAGATTTCTCCAGAGTTATTTCTAACATTCTCATGACCATATTTCCAATGAAGTATGCTCCCCTCTATCTTTCTATTCATTTTAATAACAATTAACAATTTGGTTGCATTTAGCAAAATAACTTGTTATGTGTATCTCCATTCTTTTACTTGTTTCAGTCATTAGACTGCAGCCATGCTGGAGCACTGCCTTCAGGCGAACAAATCTTTGTAAGCCTAGTACTTATTCTATCAGTCCCTTTTAATGCCATTGTCTGATCCAAGAGGAAGAATTTCTTTCTAATTTGCTTTATACTCCAGAGCTGTAAAGTTTCATATTTAAAAAAATAATCTTTAATACTGTATCCTTTACTAACAAAGGCATAGATATAGTTCTAAAGACACAGTACTTTTGACAAATGTCATCTGCTATAGCCCAGAGCTGCAATAGATATAAATAAGTGTCACCATCATAGAAGTGGTGTCATTTGTTTCCAATTGTCCATGAAAACATGTCTGGCCAGGGAGAAACGTTACCTTGCTTGGAAACAAGAAGGACATCTGACTGTAGAAAAGCTACCTTAATGAATTCTTACCTGTGCAAGCATGAAAAAGTGAATGATGACAATGATGATGATGATGATGATGATCAATTCTGCTCTTTAGTCTTCTAATGTGATGATTAAGTTCAATGGTCTGTGTTTCCTTTGTTGATCCTATTAAGGACTCCTACTAAGTTGTATTTCTTTGTTCCTGCATACTAGTCTCAAATGTTAAAATTTCTGAATATCCAAATAGTTACTCTGGGGTGTACAGGGTTGAGAATTGTAGGTATTAGGCTTATTGCATTAAACTGTTTAACACCATCACCTGGTCTTTGGGTACTTTAGCAGTATCTACTCTGTTGCAAGCATTAGCCAGATCTCTGATCAGAAGGTAACTTACTGTCACCAATCTCAGCACTCAGAGAAGGTGATCAAGACAATTCTCATGTATATCATAATCAGACCAAAGTCTATAATTCAAGGTAGCGCTTATAGCAGGCCAGTGATTTACACTCAGTGTGTAAAGAACATAACAAATGAGGGTAATGTGGTCACTCACTAACACAGCATTTGGTTAAACAAAGAAAGCCATAGAATAATTGTACAAAGAGTTCATAAGCTACTATGGTTTGTGACACCCTTTTGTGGCTGTTTGGGCCCTTAATATTTCTGTTGCAAATTAAAGAAAGTTGTGAACCCACAAAAATGGTGCTTTCTATGCAGACATATCAGAGTTTTCTACACGCTTGATCAGGGCTAAAAATTTACATGATTAAATGCAAGAGGAACTTCATGGTTATAATCTACCCTAATACACTTGATCCCTGAAATTTCGATCCCACCATATTCCTGAATATGGTGTATCAGTAGCATAGCAGACACTATCTTGATTAGTTATTATTTGTTTTTAGCACTATACTTTCTCTAAAGACGGGGTCTTGGAATTTCCTGTGTGAAGACCCTTTAACTAGTTAGGTCTTGTCTGACATATACAGAATTACTCTTTTACATGTTTCAGTCATTTGATTATAGCCATGCTGGAGCACTGTCTTAGTTGAGCAAATTGACCCCAGGACTTATTCTTTGTAAACCTAGTACTTATTCTATTGGTCTCTTTCACTGAACTGCTAAGTTACAGGGACATAAACACCAGCATCGGTTGTCAAGCAGTGTTGGGGGACAAGCACAGACACACAAACATATACACACACACACACACATATATATATATACACATGTATGACGGACTTCTTTCAGTTTCTGTCTACCAAATCCACTCACAAGGCTTTGGTTAGCCCGAAGCTATAGTAGAAGACACTTGCCCAAGGTGCCACGCAGTGGGACTGAACCCAGAACTATGTGGTTGGTAAGCAAGCTACTTACCACACAGCCATTCCTGTGCCTAGCATTAAATTTATTATTGATTTGATTATATTTTTTATATACATCTTTAAATTATTAGTTAATGAAAGCATTGAAGTATAAAATCCATATTCCGTTTTTAAGTTACCAGTGTTGTATATGTTCTTTGAGAGATTTTTAAGATCCAGTCGTTAGTTCTTTTAATTTAAAGTGTGTCTGTTCAGCCCTTTTAGTGACTATATCTTTTATCTCTTACTTGTTTCAGTCATTAGACTGCGGCCATGCTGGGGCACTGCCTTGAATTTATAGCGGAATGAATCAACCCCAATACTATTCTGACTTTTTTGCTGAACCTTAAAATGACAGTGACATAAACACGCCAACACCTTTTGACAAGCGGTGTGGGACACACACACACACACACACACATACACACACACACACACACACACATATTTACATTGGGCTTCTTTCATTTTCTATCTACCAAATCCACTCACCATTTCTTATTTCTTTACTGTCCTCAAGGGGCTACACACAGAGGGGACAAACAAGGACAGACAAACGGATTAAGTCAATTACATCGACCCCAGTGCATGACTGGTACTTATTTAATCGACCCCGAAAGGATGAAAGGCAAAGTCGACCTCGGTGGAAGTTGAACTCAGAACGTACCGGCAGACGAAATACTGCTAAGCATTTCGCCTGGCGTGCTAACGTTTCTGCCAGCTCGCCACCTAATTCACAGTTTCTGTCTACCAAATCCAATTATACAGTGGGACTGAACCCTGGAGCCATATGGTCGGGAAGCAAGCTTCTTACCACACAGCCATGCCTAGACTATCAAACTGTTTTGTTTAATGCTCAACATAGGAATGATGGGCAACTTCATTGGCCTTGTGAGTGGAATTTGGTTGACAGAAATTGTGAAGAAGCCTTTTTTGTTTTTTTCCAACTTCTTTCAGTCATTGGACTGCAACCATGCTGGAGCACCACCTTGAAGGGTTTTGTTAAACGATTTAACCCCTAATGCTTATTCTTTAAGTTTGGATGTGCAATGTCAGTGAGCATACACAACAGTGCGTAAGTGTCTTGAGAGAAAAGTTGAGCATAAGAGGCATCAGATGTGGTGTGCAAGAGAGACGACTGTACTGGTATGGTCATATGTTGTGTTTGACAATGACAGCTGTGTAAAGAAGTGCCGATTTCTAACTGTGGAGGGAACCTGTGGTAGAAGTAGGCCTAGGAAGACATGGGACAAGGTGATGAAGCACGATCTTCAAATTTTGAGCCTCACAGAGGCAATGACTAGTGACCAAGACATTTGGCAATGTGCTGTGCTTGAGAAGACCTGTCAAGTCAAGAGAAATCATCTGTGCTTGTGGCATGTAAAGAACATCTTGCAAGCACTGGGCCTCACAGAGGCAAAGTGGCTAAGTTCCTTTTGAGCATTAGGCTTCATGGAGGTAAGTAGTTGAGTTCCTTTTGAGTGTTGGGCCTCACAGAGCAATGATCAAGACTTGTAGCATTATGTCATGCTTGAGGAGAAGACCCATCAAGCCAAGCAAAATCATAGTCGTGGCAGATACCAGTGTCACACAAATGGTACCCATGCTGGTGGCATGTAAAAGCACCCATTACACTCTCAGAGTGGTTGGTGTTAGGAAGTGTATCTGGCCATAGAAAACCATGCCAAATCAGACTGGAGTTTGAGGCAGCCTTCCAGCATGCCAGCTCAGTCAAACCGTCCAACCCATACCAGCTTGGACAACGGACATTAATGATGATGATGATTGAATGATCCTTCTTAAAATTGCTATGCCAAAGTTACAAATAATTATTACTAGCACTCGTTATGTCCATAATTATCGTTATTGCTAACTCTTATATATTTAAAGACCTATTTAGCTCATACATGCCACATTCTTTACATTAAGCTGACCTTTTCCTGGCCTTTTGTTATTAAATGCATGCACATGTCTGTACACACACTTGCTTTTGCAGGAATCAAAATTCAGATTTTTTGTAATGCCAGAATATAGATTATGAATCAGGAAAGGCCAACGAACTGTTCATTGCCTTTATGTTGGGTAAATAACTGTACGTCTGGAAAACAATATATATCCTTATTTAACATTAAGAACCCATAGAATCTAGGCACTTACTCTCATCTTAATCCTTTAAGGTTTGATGTAAACAACCAGTTTTGTGGATGCAAAATAAAAGGGAAAAAATACTAAGTGATAATCAAATAACTTATAAAGCAAATGTGGCTTATATACACCCATCTTCTTCACAATTTAGCAGTGTGTCAATAAGCTACACCCATCTTTCTGCAGAAGAAAGCATGTTGTATCATTAAGCCACACTCAACTTTAAAGTGTTAAATGCCTGTGCTAATCAGTTCATTATATCACAGGAAAGTGGGTTTTTAAAAAAATCATTGTTTTATTGCTCATTTCTCCATTGAACAAATTTGTAATCAAGCATGTGGTTGCCTTAACTGCTATAAATAGCAGCCAAATCTCTTTCCAATTATAACCAACTCTCTTAAAAAGCATATTGGGTATAATTTGAATATATGTAATCCTGAATACACAGTGCCAAGGAGATCAGGGTGGGCATGAGTGGAACATCTTTGATCATAGGTGTGCTTAGTCAAGCTTTAAACTACAATCATCTGTGAAACTTTGTATTCTTAGGCCTGATTTCATTTCTAATCAAGTCTTCCTAGTCTGTCTCCACTGTTAAATACCTTCCTCTATCAATTCAGGACTTTTTCACCTAGTATATATTTAAACATCATAGTTTTGAATCAGCAGATCTGCTTTTTCAACAAACATTTCTCTAACGTCTCTTTATTTTCAACCTCACTTCATTTCTCTGCTGCTGAGGTAGCCTTTTGTAATGAAGGCAACCTATTTAAGAGCTAATAACACAGGGTTTGTAAGTCTGCAGAGCTGACTGAATGATAATGGCATAGTTAGTCAGGGGGTTTGAAGAGTGATCTATAGATCATCACTCTTCGAATGTTAGTTAGTCTGGCTATCCTCCTAGATGCTTCAATGATTTCACGCAAGCACATCATCTATCACAGCCCCCACTCCATGTTCTTAATTCATCAACATTTGCCACTCCACTGTCCTGAAGCAAGTCGTCCACATAGGTTAGACATTTTCTTCCCTGTTCCCTCCAACTGACTGCCATAAGACCAGTTGATACGATACACGTGTTCTTCTGGATAATTGATGCAGCAATCAGCAATTTTCATTCTTCTTTGCTGAATCTTCTCAGTCACTTTGAATAGATTTTGAGATAAAGCTACTCATTGGTTAAATGAGCTCTCCATGTAACATTCAGAGCCACTTTTAACATTCCTGTGTACCATGGAGATAAACAACCTAATTTTCAATTTACACTCTTCAAATCCTTTATTATATAAATAGCCTGGTTGTTAGGTCTGGAGAACTAAATAAATGATATTATGTTTGGAGAACTCAAATAGTAATGTCAGTGTAGTCAGTAAGTCTGTATAACTGAACAAATAATGGCAGTAGATCTGAGATACTGAGTCACAGTTACTAATACAGCTTAACTCAAAAAGTATGGAGAGTTGAAGTAGAGATCTCAATATAACCTGGTTGCTAGATCTGAAGACCTGGATACTGTATGTCTTGAGAGCTGAATAAGTGATGCCAATGTCAATAGATCTGGGAAACTAAGCTAGAATTGTTTATGTAAATTGCTCAGTAAGTCTAGGAGTATAACCCAGTCAGTAGGTCTGGAGTACTGATCAAATGATATTAATGTGATGTGATCAGTAGGTCTTGGGAGTTGAATAAAGGGTGTGTCAGCTGGTCAAGAGGTCTAAACAAACTGAACTAGAATTGTTAATATAGTTTGATCAGTAAGTCTAGAGAGCTGAGCTTAGAGATCTCAGTAAATCCTGACTATTAAACCAACTTAGACATCACTGACAGATGTTTCTTGTATGTAATTAGTAGAGTCTATCTTATAACCTCTTCCATAACAACCTCTACTTCTCTGAACTATTGAGTGGAAGTTGTATACAGCCTCTGCTCAGACTCACATATCTCTCCTCTTCTTGTCATCCCCCCCTATTTTGCACGTCTTCACCTCAGATCTCCCACTAAATAACAGGTATCTCCAAAGACAAAACAATATAAGATTAAACTGGATATCAACCTTATTAATCCTACCTGTCAGAGAAATACTGGTAAGGCAATGAACACCATCCTGCCTCTGAGTAATTAAAAGGAACAAAAAACAATTTTTCCCCGAGTATATTTATTAATATCTTATGCATATATAACAAACATAATATACCAACTGACATCACTGCAAGTTATAAGTGACTGTCGCTATCTCTTCTGCCATCATGTTTCACAGTTATTTCATTAATTTCAAAGGAACATCTAAGACTACTTAATATGGAGATGCAAGCTAAAAGTATTACAAAACTTCCACAATAATGTTTCTTCCCTTTCCTCCTTTAATATAGCTTTTATCCTATTTTTCTCTCATAAACTGTCAGACAACATATCTTTTCCTCCCATCTTCATTTTTGTAACACAAAAGCAGCAGGTCATCTTTACTTGTTCACTTTTGTTAGCTGCCTTTCTCCTCTCAACGTTGTTACTTCTTAACTTGCTTTAAGCCTAGCAAACAGATTCACTATTGATTTTAAAATATATGATAGATATATTTATGATTTTATAATATGATATATATTAAATTCTTATTTAACTCTTTTGGTGTCAAATTTATGTAAAAAAAATTTTTATTTTCCAAAAACCCTTTCAAATGTAGTATGATTATTTCAAAAATTGGTTGAAACATATGGACATTAGAAATATGATCACAAAGTGGTAAATATGAAATATTCAACAAAATCTAACTCTTGACCTCATTCCTCAAATTGTATTCTTTTTTAAAAATCTATTTAATTCAATATAATGTTTTTTTAAGATATCTATTTTGAACAAATATTTTTCCTTAGTTGTTGAGGCATTTTTTTTACCCTTTAGCATTTAAGCCAGTCATAACCAGTTAAATATTCTACCAGTTTTACATTCAAACCAGCTAAATCAGGCCTCTTACACCTACCCAACAATCTCATTCTGAAAATAATCAATCACATCATCAAAATCTAAAAGCTACAAGACAATACATCATGAATTCAAAACAATGAATAAATAAGTATTACATTTGAAAGAATACTGAGACGGAGCTTATCCTAGTTTTTGTATATTAAACAGTTGTAAAAACACTTCTCCATCTGGGCACTCTAAGTTATGCAAGAGATATTTTAAATTTAGCACTGTAATATAAGGAAACTCTAGTAAATTAGTCACATCCCTATGTCTTTTTATGTTACATAATTTATAGTTAAGTATATTGGATCATTGACAGGTAAATATCTTTGCCAACACACCAATAACATTAGTCAACAAACAAAAATTTTGAAATGGTGTC
>JAOPJW010000001.1:114286967-114297557 GCA_027122535.1 Octopus maya | reverse complement strand
TCTCTTCAGTATAATATATACAGATATAGTATGATTATATAAAATAGAGTGTTTATTCAGGTTTATTATTATATAAAATACACTGAAAAATTTTATGCACCCTAAATGAAACAGCAGGCATATTTGAAAGCGATTTTTGAATTTTACCAGGATAGGCCATAAAAGAAATGCACTTAAAGAAATCCCATCATAGAGCATCTAGTCATATGAACCATGCCAAAGCAGACAGTAGAGATTGGTGCAGACTTCTGACTTACCAGCATGAAAACAGATGTTAAATGATGATGGTGAAAAATGAATTTGATTTTGATAATGACAGACTTTAAGTTTTACTATCCAGCCTTTAAACTTTTTGTGATTTTTTTTATAATTTCAGACATCAAGGATTTATAATAAAAAAAAAAATTATTTTTTCAAATAGAAAAAAAAAAAACATCTTAAACCAGTCCATCAAGTATTTTGTATTGAATTTCATAGGACATAAAAAAAAACACAGTGTTAACACTACATAGATAATATTTATAGTATGAATTTCTGTCTAGACCAGAAAACTGTTTCATGGTCACCAATGTTAATTTTATTTTCTTATTATTTTGTATCAACTATTATGGTAAATTTTTGCTGTATTTAATTGGACATTAATCAGTACTATCTCCAGTATGGGCATAGTTATGAAATATAAAGAATATTTAATGTAATTATCAATAATAGAAAATCGTAACATTGTAGTGATTTTAAATTGTTTATTACTCTATCAGCTTGGTCAGTAGATATTATTTACTTCCAACCAACCTATATATGGACACACATTTGGGGTTGGGATAAAATGGATAACATTTCTTATGCATTGATGCACATCTCTAATTTTTTGATTTTAAAAAATTCCCCCAAAATGCATATTATGCACAAGTAGATACAGTACTCTAACAAATAATCCGTATCACCTATATAATCATAGGAAACTGAATGTAAAGTTTATAAGAAATAAAAATGACAGAAAGACGCTATCTGGTTAACTGGAAATGAATTGTGTTGCACTGTATGAAAAGATGACCACAATATCCTTGGGATACTTTTGCTAGAATTCAAAAAAACATATTTAGAATCATGAAGTCTTGATTCAAAATTATTTTATTATGAAACAAGAAATTTCTTTTGAAAGGAAAAAAAAAAAAAAAACATTTTTGTTCTGTATTTGATATCCACCTGAAGTTTATAAAATATGGCCCTTTTTCTTTTCTTTTTGTTTTTAACCTCAGCCAAAAGTATAAGATATTGTTTGTTGTGTAACAGAGTTTTACACACTTTTTTGAGTCTTCTTCCACAATCTAGCAAAATCATTGATTATTTTCACTAATATACCTTTAGTCTAATTTGTCAGGTTGGGAAAAAAGAATTACCTGGACACTTGTTTTGAGATCAGCTGTAAACATAGCTGATTCCTTTAAAATCCCTATTAAGATATCTATTTTGTCAGACACTATAAGCCAAAAATGCAATTTCTTCTGACTATTACAAATCTATGAAGAACTGAAGAACTTTGTATCTGCTACCGCTAAATGCTAATGTTCATATAACATCTCGTCATTCACTACCTGAAATATCTAAACTGAGTGTTTTGTGTAACATCTAATTATGATGTATCATTTGACTTCTGTGTGCTTGATACAATATCTAGCTACAAAGGTGTGTTTCATTTGCAACCTTTACTCACCAACTCTTTTTCTTCTGTTCCCACTCCAACTCACTTCATACCTTAAGGGTCTGACCTGACACCTCATCATCACTATTTTATCTCTCTCCAGCTCCATCCTGGTTACTCCTACCCTTTCTTCTATAGTACATGTAACCATGTAGCTCCTCTATGGCAAGAAGCCTGTTGGGGCTATTTCTCTTATGCTTTAACCTCTCATCTCTTTGCATAAACCTGCCTCCCTTTCTACTGTGGCTAACACTCAGTCAAATGGAATCTTAGTCTTGTAAGCTATATGGTGACTTCACTAGTATTGTTGGTACCATGAAAAATGCACCCAGTATACTCTGTAGAGTGGTTGGCATTAGGAAGGGCATCCAGTTATGGAAACCATGTCAAAGCAAATATTGTAAGCACAGTCCAGTCTTTGGACCTGTTGGATCCTCTCAAATCATATGACTCATGCCAACATTATTTTAGCATGAAGCTGGAAACTTCTTTAATAGAAAACAACATTACTAGTCTTTCTCTACTTTCCCTTCTATCATACAGCACTTGGCTTGTATTTTGTATCTTAAGAATATTCATTACCATATCAGTGGAGCCAGCTTTTTCTGATTCAGTTGTGACTCTTTTATTACAGGTTCTAGCATTAATTTTAGTATCAAGCATCTTTATTGTAATTGGAGTTGATTGTTATTAGTGACATTGTACAATATTAACTTCATTTCCCTAATCTGTTTCCAGATGTAGAAAGGACATTTAATTATAAAAGTTAATTTATAAATGAAAAAAAAGCTCCATTTTCTTCACAGATTTGTTTATAGTTCATTCATGCTAAATCACTTTGATCCTTTCTGTGATTAATGATGTCTTAACAAGTACTAAGAGAAAAGTGCTGTAATACTGTCACAAGTTTATAAGAGATGAGTGTTGTAATAATGATCTAACAATAGTTGACAGGGTTGTAATGCAGATTTAACTATTTATGAGAATTATGAAACTGAATCATTGTAAACAAAATTTTTTTCCATATTATTTTTAATAAAAAAAAAAAGAAACAGTATCTAAATAACCTAAACTGAAATAACAAAAAAAAAAGCAAATACTTATTCTAGTCATAGGAAATAGTCATAGAATTCTAGTCAAAGGAAATACTTATTCTAGTCATAACCAAAAGGTTTGCCAAATGGATCCTTGTTTGCTTTGAGTTTTATTATGCATATTTTTTTTATTCAGATTTTGCACCATTCTGATTTGGAGAAACTATTTTAAAATTTAAATTATTAAACCTAACTTATTTACTTGTCTCTTTGTGATATCTCTTTTCTGTGTTGTTACTTTATTTCTCTCATGACTTGATTTACTCCCTATACTGGAGTATTAGATTAGGTACTTTTAGGTTGATAAATATAAGATTTTCATCTTCACAAAGCAATGCGGAAATAAATTCTTTGTTAGTTGATCTTATACTTACTAATGTATCATCTTTATTTTTCTTATTTACTATTTCTCTCATGGCAACTGAAATGTTAATGCATTTAAATTTTGCTCTAAATTGCTTGAAACACATGGCCATACAGTTTTTTTTTTTTTTTCTATAACTTGGTAGGAACATGTTTAGTGAACAGCAGTTATCTGTTTCCCTTCTTCACTGAAGTGGAGTGTCTCATTTATTTCTGTGTCTCACCATCTGTTCATAATACATACTTATACACAGATCTTTTGAAAAAAATCAAGAAATCCAGTTTTCCTAGATGTTATCTAGTTTAGCAGTCAAGTAATCAGTAGTAGCTCTGTAGATTCAAGCTGTCTTTTCACTTTTTATTATTATAGAATTTATAGCTACATGTCATTTATTGAATTAAAATATATAGCATTCATTATTAGAATTTGCTTGGTTTATAAATATGATAAATCAAATGACATGTGAAGGGGATTTTATGTTAATTTAGTTCAAATAGTTCTTACCATTCAAATGAATATTTTTACACTTCATTCAATCTAGCATTTATCTGTATTTATGACTTTATATTTCATTTTTCTGACTGCATCTGTGCTTACTAGATTTTTTTTTTAGGAAGACTGTAAGGTCACAATTATTCACTTAGTGACATAATTAGATAATAATCTAATGAATCAAAAGTAACTATATATGACAAGCAATCATATATGACAAGTAACTACTTGTCATACATGATTTAGTATTTTCCTTCCTGTCTCTCAATTTATGCTTCATTTTAGCTCTGACATGGACTAATCTTTTTGCATCATTTTACAAGAAAGCACAAAAAGAAAAATAGTGATTCTAGGACAGCTAAAAATTATTTAGATTAATATTATGTTTAAAAATTTTTTTTAAATAATGATATTACTTAATCATATAATAAACTAGAATGCTTACATGAACTTAAAAAAATTTCTCTTGAGCTATTTTAAGAGGAAAGCTAAATTGAAGTTTATAATTGAGATCACACTTTTGCACGTTGACTTGTCTTCCAATTTATCATGTTAAAGCATTTCTTAAGCTAAATTCATTCATTATCTCAGTTATCTCGTGTTCTATCTCAGATGGATATTTTCCCACTCATTTCATATATTTTTAAAAAAGCAAGTTAGTTATTATTAAAAAAAAAAAACTATAAAGAAAAAATACCTTTTTAACTTTTGTGTGGTGTATTTAGTCAAAGTTGCACTCTATTGTTTGCACTCTATTGTTTGCACTCTATTGTTATAACTTAAAATCATGATGATGCAGTTGTCAGAGATATATTGGCCTCTTTCTTTGCATCACAAACAGTTGTTGGTTACAGATTAAAGCTATATCAAACAACTATTGCATTCTGGAAAAACAAAAAGAGAAAAGAAAAAGTAAAATAATGAATCAGGGTATAAACTGATTCTTTTCTGGGAAAGAAATTCCTCTGGAATAGTGTTATTGTTTAAAATATATTTACAGCTTTCAGCTGGCTAAATGTTTTACAGTAAAGGTCTTATCTTAGTCAAACAGTGCTGGGATGCTCGTATTTCCTCACCTCTTTCACAAAGTATTTATTTTCTTGAAGTTCTATAAAGATGAAGGAATAAGCAATGAAAAGCTGAAAGCCGTATGTGATTTGGAATGTGTGTGTTATTTAGAAATGAAAGGTTGAACTTTTCCAGAAACACATGATGAAGAATATACACAGCTAAATTGCAATATGTAATATAAATGATATCTAGTAGCAATGTGTAGATGATATTATATCACTGGTTTTTAAACATAACATCCTTGATTTTTTTTTTTTTACTTCTTTTTATCAACCTACTAACTAACTTTTAGTAATAATTATACATTTAGATTGGTGAATAGAGAAACTTGAATGTAGTTGGTATGGATTATTTTCTGTTTAAATTCATGCTGGTATTGGTTGATGGGGAAATATGAGAGGATGTTCAAGAGGTATATAACTGTACAGAAGATGGATTGGCCAATGATTAGTATGGGGCCTGAGGTGTGAGATGCAGTAGTTGTGGTAAAAGTGGCAGGTAAATTGATAGGTTGAGATTTGGATAATATAATGTAACTTAACAAATTCGTCGTTTGTAGAATCTAAAATGTTTATAGAGCAAATGTCCCAGATACCTGCTCTAAATCATTGTAATAGTCATTTATGCTTTGTACAAAATCAGCAACTGTTTAAAGATGAAATAATTTTTTATTCTTAAAATAAAACCAACCCAACTGTTGTGATGCAATTATAGTCATAGCTAAGATGTTCTGCTACAAAAGTAAAGACTATCATTTTAAAATATAATATAGTTTTAGTTGTGTATTCTTGTAGGCAGTGTGTACTTTTAACGGATTACTGCCCAAGAGTAGTGAGGGAATAATGTTGTGGATGTTTTCTTGAAATGTGTTATATTAATAGTTTTGTACTGTTAAATAAATACCAGATTGTCCAGTTCTTATTGGTGTAGTTAGCAGGATGAGTTGAAGCAGATACATTTGGTAACAAATTCTTCAAAGGTGTTATAGCTAAGATTTTTTTCAAAGTTTCTTTTTTGTTTAAGGTACAAAACCATTAGTATGTAATGTTGAAGAGAAAATCCACAGCATTGGATTAGCTATGGAGGAATCCTGAGTTCATATCCCACTTGAGGAATAACATTTTGTTTCTGGATAAAGCATAATTAATTTGAACTACTTAACCTTTAGTCTACTATTAGATTAATATCTTCATACTAGGAAAATACTTGTATCTCTTTTACCAAAAGCTACAGAAATCAAGTTTGCCACAGACCGTCACTAATTTAATATTGAAACTTCGACCAAAGCGTTTTAAATTCAATTCCTCTAAATGTTAAAGCACTAATAAAAAATTGACCTAAGCAGCCACCTCTTCACAACATTTGATTTGTACTCTGAAATAATTATTTATAGAACTAATGAATTTCTATTCTAAATAATTGTAAATTATTTTCAGAACAGTTTTAAGCATCATTTATGTAATCATTTTTAGTTGTCTGTTTGACTATGGGTGTGTGTTTGTATGCATGCATGTATATATGTGTTTGTGTATATCTACTGGTTTGTATGTGACAAAAACTTCTGTGATTAATTGTATCCTGCTGCTCTGCTTTATGGACGTTGGGGGTGGGGTGTAAAGCCTGGTTACTTTCTCAATTACTAATTTTGCTTTTAAGCTGTGACATAATGCTAACGAAGTATTGATATAGGCAAGTGAAGAAAAACAATGTAACTCAATTCTGGTCTGTGTCATCACACTTTCCCCATCACCATTGTCCTTCCTTCAGAATGTATAACATTGTGCCTACATCAGAAAGTAGCACATAATCTTTGTGTGCATGCATGTGTTATCTGTCAGCCTTACTAATGAGCTTAGTCCATTTCAGTGGGACTAACAAAACAGCAATGAGCCCACATCATCAGGCATATAATGTACATATAAATGCATATTTGATTTACATTTGGTAGCTGTTCCTTATTGTCACACATGTACTTAATTCCTGCTTACTGTAAATTTCCAAAGACATATATTTTAGGTTATCATAATATAGGCTTATAATATTTTGTTAAACATAGTCAAATGAGCTTATAAGTAGGGTTAATTGCCTCAGCCATTTGAAAAGACTAAATGTGTAAAAGAAAATATGTATATACTACCTTAATTTAAGATGCTTATTTATATTATTATAATTACAACAGTTACTTCTTTAGCTACACCCTAACTCCTCCTTAGCCTTTGCATATGTATACGTATTCATACATGTATAACCACGCACATATGATTACATACATGAATATATACTGGCGTATGTCAGTGTGCATGTCCAACAGAGTGTAAGCATCTTGAGTGAAAAGTTAAGCATAAGAGGAATCAGATGTAGTGTGCAAGAGAGACTGTGCTGGTATGGTCATGTGATGCGTATGGATGAGGACAGCTGTGTAAAGAAGTGAAAATCTCAAACTGTGGAGGAAACCTGTGGTAGACCCAGGAAAACATGGGACGAGATGGTGAAGCACAATCTTCAAACTTTGAGCCTCACAGAGGCAATGTCTAGTGGCCAAGACCTTTGGCGATGTGCCGTGCTTGAGAGGACCCATCAAGCCAAATGCACCCATGCTGATGACACGTAAAGAACATCTTTTGAATGTTGGGCCTCACAGAGGCAAAGTGGTTGAGTTCTTTTCAAGTGTTGGGCCTCACAGAAGCAAATTAGCTGAGTTCCTTTTGAGCATTGGGCCTCACTGAGGCAAGGTAGCTGAGTTCCTTTCAGACATTGGGCCTCACAGACAAAATGACTGAGTTCCTTTTGAGTGTTCAGTGTCACGGAAGCAATGACCAAGACCTTTGGCATTATGTTGCGCTTGAGAAGACCCCTCAAGCCAAGCAAAATTGCAGTTGTGGCAGACACCGGTGTCACACAAATTGGCACCCATGCCCATGGCATGTAAATGCATCCCAGTGTCATGCAAATGGCACCCATGCCAGTGGCATGTAAAAGCATCCATTACACTCTCAAAGTGGTTGGCGTTAGGAAGGGCATCTAGCTGTAGAAAACCATGCCAAATCAGACTGGAGTCTGGTGCAGTTTTCTAGCATGCCAGCCTAGTCAAACCGTCCAACCCATGCCAGCATGGACAACAGACATTAAATGTTGATGATGTAGATAAGATCTTAACAATTTTCCATTCTTGTTGCAAAATAATATTTACAACTAACAACGTTATTATTTTATATAAAGATACACTTGAAAGATATTTCAGACAAACACAGATATTGAGAGAAAATGAGATAACTTAGTGATGCAGTGAAGTCACAAATTTTGCTGTGCCTTTATATTCTACTTTCTCCATCTCCTTGTTTAAATCTCCCAACTTTCTATTGCTCTTTTTCTTGCATGTTTACTTTTAACTCTCACTCTTACCCAGCATCTTACTTCTTAGAATCCTCTTTGTCTCTCTACCTATTGATATACAAAATGAAGGTAGAAATGTACTGTTTTATTAATATATAGAGGTATATGCATGTTTATAAAATTCTGTGCATATGTTTGTATACACACATATACATACACAAGCACACACACACACATATCTGCATTTATAACAAACTATGGAATATTTTAATGTAAATGAATATTTATGTAAGTCTTAGATAGAGGAAATATGATTGGCGCCTTTGTCTTATGACCAATCAAACAAGCCCTTACTTAATTCAAAGCAGAAAGACACAATATGAAGAAAGGCAACTGGATAACATTTGCAGAAACATTAAGAAGGCAATACAATTGTAAATGAATTACTATAGGACAACAAACTGAAGTTCATAGAGGAAGTAGGCAACTGAATTGTATAGTTATAGAGACAGTTTGGTCTTATTCTAGGTTTTACCATTATTAAGAATTTCTCTTGGCAAATGCACATCCTTCACATAGTGAAGACTGTTTTTACCTTTTATGACCAGAAAGTAGTTCAGTGCCTATTAACTACTAACTCTGTACAAACCTCAAGCAAGGTTCACTGTTAAGTATTGCTCCCATATTGGGTTGGTATTGCTGCTACATGCACAGACCTCCTAGACCCTATCTGAAGATAAGTCACCCAACTGATTGGCGTAAAGTCACTTTCCAGCGTACTTGGACCTAAAGCTCCAGACTTGTCTCCTTTTGCTGCCTTTTTTTTACCTTTATGCACTGGTCTTTGCTCTTCAGAACTAATCTCATACTACCTTCACTCAAGCTCTTCCAGCTCACTTGTCTTCCCTCTCCTCACCCATGTACCCAAGTACAACACTAACCACTAAACTTAGTCTGCCCTTCTAGAATGTCAACTCTCTGAAATATCTTTTCTCGCACTTGTCCATTTGCAATTGTTCAAGAGGAACATTTAACTGAATTGAACTCGCTTGGTCTCAGAGGGCTTGAGAAGGTCACAAGCACATCCTTCTCCAATCCAATCCAATAAAAGAAAATAGTTCCCTTAACTTATCCCTCTGGTAAACCAGAGATTACCATAAAAAGCAATGGTTTTAATTTTGAAGACAATGCAGGCAGAAAGGAGATGAAGGCTAAAGTACAGTAGTATTCACAGCTAGGAAAGATTGAGGAGATATTTTCTTTTTATTTACATATAATATGTTGCTGGAAAGATTATTTGCTGATAAAGTCTCTTTGACCACCATAAAGCCATATGAAATTGAAGACCGTCACATATAATATGCCAAATTAACGTTATTCAGGTGATAGTTTTACTTTTATATCAATTAATGGAGGTTATATATTGGCATTGAAAGCCTATTAAGGAGATTAGACTAAGTCGAGTGAATAGCACTTTGCTGATTGACCAATTGACATACAACAATGGGATTACATTTATCTAGTTATTTAAGATTGTTTGTTTTTCTATGCTCTGAAATCAGAATTGTCCTGATATAAACAAACCTAAGTAACATAACTAATACTGTTAAACTGACTTGATAGTTTCAAGTGTATTCAATTCTTTCAATCTAATTTTTCACCTAATTTTTTTCCTATTTTAATCAAATTGAAAATAACACAGTAAACTTCTTTCTTATAGATAAGATTAGGTGCAATGCCTTGTTCTTCCTACAGCTAAATGCCCAGATGTCAACAGAGAATTTATGTTTATTTTTCATGTAGAATATGCTTTGATTATAGACAAATGTAATAATTGTGGTTAAATTTGGACTTCTGCTTTCTATACGGTAATTTAACACTCTAGTAAGTCAACCAATTTGTTTTGACAACTTATCTAAAATATCCACTTATGATTTTCATCTGTCTCCTTTCTTGGGTCAGAAGCTTCCGGTCAGACTGCACTATTGCACTGTGTGCCAATAGGGTACTTTCTGACCCACACTGTGTACACCCAAATTTTATCTCTTAGTCTCCTACAACTCTTTCTTCTGTGTGTGAATGGATGACTTGCTATTACATCTAACAATACCATTCTTCACCTTCCTGCCTTACCTTCTACACAAAACCTTAATACCACAGGCCAAGTGCACTAGCCCAATAAACAGAGACCTTGAGAACATCCTGCTGTGGAAAAACATGACAATCTAGTAATCTCTTTCAACAGAACAAACATACAATTGCTACATGTATCAAGTAAACCGTCTACATATGGCGTGTGTGTGTGTGTGTGTATGTTTGCATGTAGTTTAAAGTTAAGTTTAGAAAGAAATATCAGTAAAAGAAAATGTAGTCAATGGCCCTCACATCATACCTCTCAGCATATCAGTTCTCTGAATAAGGACATACTACAACTAGTACTATAGACATTACTAGAGGTGAAGGTAAAATGATGTAGTAGAGTATATAAGGGCTTAGCTGTCACTCACAAGTGAGTATGACCTGGTAGCTTGACT
>JAOPJW010000001.1:114034921-114045457 GCA_027122535.1 Octopus maya | reverse complement strand
TGAGGACTGGTGAAACCGGATGGCAACACCAGGCTCCAATCTAAATTTGGCAGAGTTTCTACAGCTGGATGCCCTTCTAACGCCAACCACTCAGAGAGTGTAGTAGGTGTTTTTACGTGTCAACTGCACGAAAGATTTATTTTTTGATATTTACACACACAGAGGCTTTGTAAGGTTTCTGTGTATGAAATTCACTCACAAGACACTGGTTGGCCCAGGGCAATTGTAGAAGACACTTGACCCAAGTACCATGCAGTGAGTCTGCACCAAAGTCACATGGTAGCAAAGTGAACATTTTCATCATACAATCATGCCAGTACATATTGGTATGTATTGCGTTTTTTTTTTTTTTTTTTTTGGTAGAACATGTAATTGTAAATAACTTAGTTAAGGAGTTCTTAAACTGGAAGATATCAGTTTAAGAAATCTGTTTGTGTGGGATTCCACTTGATGCCTCCAATTTCCACAGTAGTGGCTCTATAACCAGTACATACAGAAGATGAGAGGGGACACTCTTGATGAACCAAGCGCATGAAGCTGAATGGTTCCAATGGGTAACTATTCACTCAAACTACTGAACAGATGTTGCTGTACACTGCAACAATCCAGCCACAGAAAACGGTGGTGTCGTTGGTTCTGCTGCTGTTACTGTGTTAGCAGGATTTTTTTTCTTTTCTTTGCATGGAACAGAAAGCCTGTAAATGTTTTGTTTCAGCAAAAATGTGGCATCTTGGCTTTCTGCCCTCTACTGCTACAAATAGCTGTGCTCCATTAGCTAGGTTGCTCAGGTCAGGGATGGCTTTGATACTGTTCAGATTAGTGTGTAGTCACAATTTCATGCCTGTGCTTGAATTCTCCTTTCTCCTTTCTCATTTTGTTGACTTGCAGAATTTTAATTTTATCCTCTATGCTGTGTAATATGGCTACTATCAGCGAAAAGGTATCTACTTCTGGTGACACCTCTGCTACCCTTATTTTGACAACCCCCACCAACTGAGGTATGTTGGAATAAGCCATAATTCCTTGCTTTTGAAGGTTACTTTGACATTTTCTTTGGCTAATTCTTCAGTTGAGAATCTTACCTCAACTGTGCCAAAGTGTTTCCCTTGGGCAACATAAGTTTCTAAACTCCAGACCAGTCCCAGGCATTGCTTGCTCTAGTCTCCTCATCTTTAATGATTTATATTTATATACAGTGTTTTTTTTTTCAGTGTCTTGTTGCACTTCCTCCAGCGCATTAAGAGAAACTGTTCTGTCATTGTTAAATGCAACTTAGTGCTGCTCAACATTTTTTTGTGTCGACTCAACTTCTTTCATTTTCCAGCAAGCTTGTGCGAAACCATTCCCAATCTGCTTCAAAAAAGGAAAAGCTGTTGTTGTTTTATCAATTAATGTTCTATCAATTAAGGTGGTGGTAGCAGTAGTACTAGTGGTGTTGGGGACTGTTGTGCTTGCATCATTTAAAAAATATATCCTACTCATCACTGCTGCTTGCTTGTTGTTGTTCCTGTTGTTGTCTGTGCTTTGTTTTTTGATAACATTGAATAGTGAAGGAAAAACAATGCCATAGCAGCTATTCCAACAGTCATTGGTCCCCTCAATTTAGGAAGCCATATTGATATTTTTGCTTCAAAATATTAAAGCTGCACTTTTAAATCCCCAAATTTGCCCTTAGAAGGTGAATTCTTGACACTGTAGCTGGCTCGGCTTGCAGTGAGCAGGGTTATTTAGTTCAACAAAACTTGGAATACCAGCTAATAAAACAACAAATTTTTAAAGAAAACTTATGACCATGAACACATGTCCTCTTGCTCCAGACACAAAGAACAACAATGATAATAATAATTTCTTAAATTGGCAAAAAGCCACAAATTTACAGACAAGAGATTATTGACAGTTGAATCCATGACTGCAAATGTCTGGTGTTTAGTTTATTGACTCAAGAGTAGGGTGGAGGCTAAGATGACCTCAGTGACATATGATCTCAGAAAGTGGAAGGAATAAAGTAAACATAAGACATTTAGTCCAAGAGCCTCACATTTCTTCTCCCACCATACACCACACCACCTGATGCCATAAATTATAAAAACATAATTATGTTGATGAAATATATAAAGCATTTGTCCACTACACACACATTTAACGATGGTACAAAGTAGAGTTCAAAATGAATGATTGTTCTTGAAGGAAGACTCTCTCTGAGTTTGCCAATATGGTCCAAGTGAGCCTCAAATTATTTCCTGATGGTAGAAAGATAAACAGTTGCTATGGTTACTGCTCGATAAGGATGTTGGATGAATACTCCTCACAATCAACAACAGCTGTAGCAAATTCCTGGAAGGAATTACTTCTACATCTGGGACAGTGCTGTTGTTGATACAGCCTACACTCCACCACACCCCCACAAAGGCTACCTGACTGATTCCAGTCTCTGACTCTCAAATGAGCTGTGTCTCCTTCACCCTACCTTTTTTTTTTTTTGCACCAGCTATAGTGGGCTCTACTTCTTGGAGCTAATTGGTCTTGTGCCAACACCACTCAAGTCTTCCCAACTCTCATGTTTATCCTCCTGCAGCTGTCAAGTCCTCTAGTAATCTCTATACCAAGTCCTTCTTCCCAAAACAACATCCTCCGAAACTCCTTGTCCATGTTTTTGCTGTGGAAGTTCAAGGTTAACATTAACTACATCAAACAATCACAGAAAACCTGTGAAGGTCACAAAAATCTTAACTTAAGAGTATAATTTAAAACCTCATACTTAAATTCCACAGCTAAGAAATTATACACAATTGGCAAAAAACATGCCTTGCCTGCAGCAGATCGAATCACAGAAATTATTCATGGAAAAACAAATACAGCTGAAATAAAAAAAATTTCCAGTCAAATGATATAATATATAAAAGAACTGCAGGAGTCTGCCAAAACCAATTTATGCAACTTATTGAAAGAATTAACCCTTTAGTGTTCAGATTAATTTGTCAAAAGTAATCCTTATTTACTCACATTTCAAAAATATTTATCTGATATTATTTTGGAGCTTCAAGATAGGAAAGATGTAATTACTTATTTTTAGAATGACATTGCAGAGTAGGTGTGAGAGGCTGGTTCTGGCCAGTTTGAGCATAAAATGTGTTGAATATTTGGGCCTGATACAGCCGGTTTAAACACTAAAGGGTTAAGATAAAAAGGAACAGGACTGTAATGTATGTATTAATCAAATTCCATTTTTGTGGGTCTGAAAGTGTTTTTACAAGGCAGTGTTGAACATTTAAAGCAAATGTATGTGACATAATAAATGCCAGTGAAACATGCTAAAATAAAGAAACTAAATAAAATAAAATAAGATATATATTTATGCACATATAGACATATACACATCATCATCATGGACCAGGTCTTTGGGGTGGGAAGCCATTCCTCTCATCAACTTGTTTTTGAGCATATTTGACTTGAAAAAAAAAAAAAATGAACTTTGAAGTCAGTCGCAAGGAAAATCAAAATCGAACTAATTTGTTGACAGAATTAATCTTAATAGATCTAAAAACAGGCTAGATCATGCATTTTGCTCAGCTTACAATAGTCTGCCTGATGAGATCAAAGCCATTAAAAATATAAATTTAAGAGAAACCGTGATTGTACCACTGAATACATAATAGAAATTTGCTAGCTCATTTCCATCTTGTTTTATTTGCTAAAGAATAACCTTAGAAGAGATTCTTGTTCTCCTGCAGTATGTACATGCTGGAGGATTTCATCTAGACAGTAAATGACAATTTTCACTCATGATTGCAAGTGAACATGCTACTTGAAATGCTTTAACACTTTTCAAGTCACCATATATGTCCACGCTAACTGATAAACTGTGCATCAAAGGATCAGTGTCTTTATCGCATATTGGTGCCTCATAGCCATAGATAAATGACGTATAAATTTAATATTAATTAGGTTTTTAGATAAAATGCATAAAAAATGCAGTGCAGATGTAATTATAGTATAGAAAAAAAAAAAACTTGGTTTCAACATCTGGATACCCTTTCTATTGCCAACCACTGTACAGAACGTACTAGGTGTATTTTCTTGTGTCACCATCACTAAAGTGGTTGATTGGTCTTTGGGGAGACAAGACTAAAGACGGTGCAATGACAGCAGAAAGGTCAGAATGCAAAGAGTAAGTGTATAATGGGAGAGGCAAAGTTATTGTGGAGGGGAGTGATGAACAATGGCAGAGGTAGATAAAGGCAAGAGTGGGTGATGGGTTACAGTAGAAATGGCCCAGAGGTGGGAAGTGATGGTTGACAGTAATTGCCATTCACATATAATGAGTACAGATGGTTAAATACAGTCTCGTATACATAGGCCTAAACATAGGAGAACATGATAGAGGAATAAGAATGATTTGACAGTCTCTTATATATGGGCTTAGTAAAGGGTAAGAGAAGCAGAGGGATGAGGAGGATGGTACAACCAACACAGGTTACAGAGAGATGAGAGATGGAAGGATTTGAGTAATGGAGGTGAAAGGGAGTGAAGATTAGCAGCAAATACATGAAACAGAGTTAAGGTAGCAGATATAGGCTTGAGTCTTCTGCAGCACTGTATGTTGCCAGTTTTCACCACATCATTCTAATACTTCCTTAGTCTCACTCTTCCACATATTCCACTAAATTATAGCACCCAGCACTTACGTTGCAGTCATATATATGTGTATTTCTACATACATACATACATATATATATATATATATATATTGCTGGTGCATGTTGTGATCTGTTGGGATGTCTAAGGTTTGGAAGGGGTGCAGTAGTGGTGGTATTGATATATGCATTGTGTTGGTTCTGGGTGTATAGTGAAGTGTAAATGATGAAGTTTAACCTCACTTGCAATATATAGAAAATACAGTGCCATACAAACACTGATTTTGTAACTAGGAAACTAGTCCTTTAGAAAGTCTCCAAGATAGAAGTATACAAACCAAAAAGGTATCTCAAAAAGAGATTTTTTTAAATGGAAATTGTCAATAGTCTTGAGTACTTGTCATCACCTGCATGAGGCCCAACATTCAAAGATCATGCTTCACCACCTTGTCCCATATCTTCCTGAGTCTACCTTTTCCACAGGTTCCCTCCATAGTTAGAGATCAACACTTCTTTACACAGCTGTCTTTGTTCATATGCGTCACATGACCATACCAGTGCAGTCTTCTCTCTTGCACACAACATCTGAAGCCTCTTATGTCCAATTTTTCTGTCAAGATGCTTACATTCTGTCATACATGCACACTGACATTTCACATCCAGCTTCATTCCTTTTAAACCTCCACATGTCCTCTGCAGTCATAGCCCATGTTTCACTGCCATGTAGCATGACTGTTTGCACATAGATATTATACAATTTGCCTTTCACTTTGAGGCAGAGGCCCTTTGTTACCAGCAAAGGTAGAAGTTCTCTGAACTTTATCCAGCCTATTCTTATTCCTACAGCTATACTCTTAGCGCATCCACCTCCATTGCTGACTTGGTCACCCAATTCATTATTATAGAAAGTGGGGAGGGTTAGCTAGTAAGGGGGAGCACGGGTGATAGATTGTAAGAATAGCAATAAAAAGATTGACAAATATATGTCAGTGGTAGGGTGGCTTAAGGGAGACGATCGATTGTGAAGGTAGTGAGCAATGGTAGGGGTCATTGGATATCAATAGATATGATGCAATTTCTCCTCCAACCCCTACACACTCAAGCATCATGATTTGGAAGTAGAGAGAAAGGAGTATCAAGATATGACTGATGGATATGGTGGGGCACAGATTGAACAATTTCCACTTAATTATAGGTGACATGTTGCTGCAAGCAGGAAAAGGGATGACTGGAAAGTGTGAGAATAATGTAAGTCCAGTGGATAGGAGAGATATAAGGATACAGTGTAGCTATATGTATTTATAGTGAAGTTTATTAACAATTTTCACACAATGCCAGGCAGGGACACACACACTGTCATTTTTACTTTCATATCTCTTTTTGATGCTTACATAGGTTAGACGGTTAGACATGATCCTGTGGGTCAGATGACTATGCCTTGCTCTAGAGTATCAATTTTGGTATCATTTATGGCACTAGCACTCATGAGGTTGTTTTAAAATTCACAAAACTAAAAAAAAACCATCTCACCTGAAAATGAAAGTAGGACATAGAATGGTCACTTTATGCAAGGTGTTGAGAAGTTAATGTGTAATAGGTTTGTTACAGGAAAATTTGGGGCTACTTTGCATTTTAACAGGAGTGGGTGTGGTAAACAGTACCACAGAGTGAGGTAAATATGATGGTAATGAAGTACCTGAAGATACCATCATAGTAGCATGTCCAAATTGGTGTGTAGAAGAGAGCATGAAGACAGGAGAATCATCAGGGTAGGTGAGGTTACAACAGTGGAGGGGAAGTGAGAGATAAATATAAACATAGAGTGATGTATATAGGAGGTGAATGTACTGAGTGGGGAACAGGACTGGAGGTGATTGGTGGTAAATATGAGTTAGGACAACAGTAAGAATGATGGAAGAATTTCAATTAGAATTAGTTCAGAAAGGAGGGAATGATGATTGACAGTATAGAAATGGTGAATGACATGTTTTATGGTTACAGGTTCTGATTTCATTACTTACTTTAGCAGAAAAATACAGTAGATAAGAGTGTGATGGAGCTATTGAATGACTAGGAGATGAGGGAGTAAAGTTAAATGGCAGGGACACTGGGGTATGGGACCCAGTTGTATGCATAGATATGCTTCCACAACCTCAGTTGTGTATAGACACATGCTTTCAGAACATGAGTCGTGCCATATTAACATAGCTTAGCAGGTCTTCTCAAGCACTGCATACCAACAATCCTCATCCATACATTATATAGCCAAACCAATGCAACATTCTCTCTAGCTAACTACATCTGATTCCTCTTATGACCAGTTTTTCTCTCAACACATTTGTACTATCTTTCATGCACACTGACTTTGCACATCTGGTGGAGCATGTTCACATTATTCTCTTCAAGTCTTCACAGGTCCTCTACATTCAAAGTTCATGTCTTACTACCATGCTGTTTGTGGGCATTTTACTATCTACTTTTCTCTCTGAGAGAGAAGGCCGATGCCATTGCTGTCTGACTGGTACATAAAAAACACTATTCAAGTGTTGAGCCTCATGGAAGCAGGTGGCTAAGGCCCTTGGCAATATACTGTGTTTGTGTTGACCTATCAAGCCAAGTGAGACTAGTTATGGCCAATGCTGGTGTCAGGTCAATGGCACGTAAAAAGTACCCATTACACTCTTGGAGTGGTTGGCATTACGAAGGGCACCCAGCCATAGATCCCTTGCCAAATCAGATTGGAACCTGGTGCAGCCCCCCAACTTACCAATTCTCAGTCAAATCAATCAACCCATACCAGCATGGAAAGCAGATGTTAAACAATGATGATTAGTAGCTCCCTGAACTTACTCCAGTCTGTTCTTATTCTAGCTATTATATCTTCTACTATTATTAATTTGGTTACCAAAATATCAAGCTACCTGCTTCCCCCAGTGATCCTGTTGGACATTTGAAAGCATACCCTTTCTGGGGCTAGCAAACATCAATGATGCAGTGAGACAGAATGTGTGGATGGAACACACCGGTGAGGGGCTAGTGGAGAGCAGTGATACAGCTGGGCAGGATTGGGGAGTGGGAGGTAAGCACTAGGTGTAGGTGGGACACACAATGCTTCTAGAACTCAGTTTCGCTGATGTAGACAGGTCTTCTTAAGAACCTCATATTGCCAGACATCTTGGTTCGTATTTATTTTCCTTCTCAGTTGATTCAATTAAGACTTGTAGAAATTTAGTCATTGCAGGGTTGGGATGTTCATCTGCATGTATGCTTGCATCATACACTATTAGTTCTACAATGTTATGATAAGATATAGTCATCAGCTTTAATTGTGGATAATTTCTTCATTATTTCTGAAGCAAAGATCCACTGTAGTTGCCTGTGATAGGTTAGCTGATCATTTATTCTATAAACTACATACCATTGAGACTTTGCTTGTTCACCATCCTATGATATACCTGAGAGAATGTATCCCTCTGGCCTCTTGAAGTTGAAGCAGTTGAAGTTTAGGGGTTTTTTTTTGCTCAGGTTGGTTAATACTACCATCTTGCCAAGGATTTATTGAAATCTTTTGCCATAATTTGAGTTATCTAATGGGTAATATGTTGTACATAGTTGTGATTAACTGTTTCTATGTACCATGAGTGTGGTAACAGTACTGATGCTGTTAAATCTTCGAGGCTTCTTTCTTTTCTGTCATAACGGAAGAAAACTAAGTTTTACTTTCAATATGTCTGTCAGCAGTTGTTTTTCCATCAGGGTTATGTTTGTCACCCCATTGCATGTGATGAGGTCTAAGATAGATAATTTTATTCCCATTGCTCAATAGTAAAAGACCAAATACTTATGAATTGAACTTGAGCTGCATGCAAGGCAGTATGTGTGGTAGCCATTTTGGATGTTTATTAAGGTAGACTTGTGTGCTAAGATAGATAGATAGATAGACTTGTGTATTTTGAATCCAGATCAATTGATGCACCGCTAAGATTTTTGTTGTTCTTTTGAAAGACCTTGTCTTATGGTGGTGCATGTTACCTAATGTCATTTCCATTTTAAGTGGGTGTATTGGCAACTGCCATTCATGCATTACATTTTTTTTTTTTTTGATACTTTGTACAACATTTCACTATTCAAGCATAGCTGGACAGGTTTTCTTCAGCACTGCATGTCACCAATCACTGCAGCCACTGTCATCTCCTCTGTAAGGTTAATCCTTCTATGATCAGTTTTCATCATTTCATTCCATCATTTTCTCAGATGTCATTCACTTTCAGTGACCTCACTTCTTTATACAGCTGTTATTCTTCATACACATCACATGCCCATACCAGTACAGTCCTCTCTTTTGCATACTGCATTTAATTATTCTTGTACACAGCTTGCCTCTCAGTCTATCTATGCCCCTACTGTTCATGCACACTAACACTACATATCCAGTAAAGTATGCTGACCTCATTTCACAAATCCTTTGCATTCAGTGGCCATGTCTTATTATCATGCAGCATTGCACTTCACACACAAACATCATACATTCTTCCCTTCACTCTAAGAGTAATGGTTCCCTGCAAAAAGTAGTGGTTTCCTGATCTTCCAATCCTATCTTATACTGGTTACGATACGTTTGAAGCATTCACCTCCACTATTAGGTCATCTAAGTACCAGAAACTTCTTGTACCATCAAAACATTTTTAAGAGAATCTTTATCCTATATGCCCTTAATGTTCACTGTTTCTGAGTATCCATTGCATTATGAAGTCTACCTTCCTCATTTGCCTTCCCCTGATTCCACTACACCACCTGAGTGTCACTGGGTACATTGAATGGAATTTTTACTTCCTTTCTGCTTATCAAGCACAGCCATTTCTCTAACAGTACCAGGCCTTGTCTTCCTTCCTATTTACTAAGACTTTAGTCTTTGCTAAATTTACTTTGAGGCCTCTTGATTCTGGGTTTTGCTACCATGAATGGAATATCTTCTCTAATTCTGCTATATATCCAAATATAAGAATTTATTTGAATTCTTATATTATTAGGTCACTTGGATATATGTTCTCATGGACAACCATCTTAAATACCTCAGTTTTAGCCTAATAGACTGTAGTAAATGAAAAGGAACTGAGAATTCTGCATGATGGAACTTACCTTTATACTAAATTCATTGCTATATCCATTACTAATGCTCACCTTACTTACAGCACTTTTATACATGACTTACATGGCCCTCACAAGCCATTCTCCTAGCTTCACTTAGCAAGTGTGAAACCTTGTTAGAGTCCTTCTATTGACTAGTACTAGTAAATAGTTCTAGACCGGTCAAAATGGGATCTGACCAGTTGCATCCAAGCATTTTCATCAAATATCTTCATCCAACATCTTCATCAAACCCTAACCCTAACTGGTCAAAACCAGATCAGAAAGGTCACATCCATCAAACATCATCATCAAACTGGATCAGACCGGTCTGATCTGGTTTTGACCAGTTTGGACCAGTTTGATCTGGTTTGGAAATGATGAAGATGTTTGATGGATGCAACTGGTCTGAACCAGTTTCCATCAAACATTTTCATCAAAAGAACAGCCTGCTTGTGAAATTAACATGCAAGTAGCTGACACTCCACAGACACACGTACCCTTAACGTAGTTCTCAGGGAGATTCAGCATGACACAGGCATGGTTGGCCCTTTGAAACACAGGTACTACTCATTTTTGCCAGCTGAGTGGACTGGAGCAACATGGAATAAACTCGTGACCTTATGATTGTGAGCCTAATACTCTAACCACTAAGCCATGTACTATCACAGTTACCCTAACCATGGTAGTATTAATTGATAAGAAAAGATATCGACCACCCTCTCTGAATGTAAATGCCCATACATATGTACGCATGTCCAAGCATTGGTTACAT